>CM034152.1:721264352-721513290 GCA_019776745.2 Taxus chinensis
TTCCAATGTTGTTCACCAGGTGCGTAATTCAAACTCCATAGGTAATATTGGCTTCTTCCGAAAGACCAGCTCATAGGGAGAGAAACCAGTAGTTATTTTCCAGGTCGTGTTGTAGGCCCAGATAGCCTCAAGAAGCTTTAGTACCTAATTCTTTCTGTCAGCATTGACCACCTTAGTTAGAATATTCTCTAGCTCTCGATTAGTTACCTCCACTTGCCAATTGGATTGGGGGTGATATGACGATGATTTCCAGTGCCTGATTCTGTAGATTCCTAAGAAAGCTTCAGTCATATTTGAAACAAATTGAGGACCTTGATAAGATATAATGGCCCTTGGTGCTCCAAATCACAGCAATATCTAGTTGTAGAGAAAATTAGTAACACCATCTTCATTGGTAGATGGAAATGCTTGAACTTCAGCCCATTTGGTGACATAGTCTATGCATACCAAGAGATACTCCTTCCTGAAAGATGGAGGATCAAATGGTCTAACAAAATCAATACCCCATTTCTCAAATGGTCCTAGAACCAACTAAGGGTTCAGAGGCATTTTCATAGAAAGTGTAGGTTTTCCCATTCGTTGGCATGCATCACACTGCCACACATACTTTTTGACAGTCTTATGGAGGGAAGGCCAATAGTACCCTGCTCCAAGGATCTTGTGAAATTTTCATTTCACTGAATAATGTCCACCTCCTGGCTCATCATGACATGCTCGCAGTATGTCATGTACCTCATCCTCTCAAACACACCTGCGAAGAACCATGTCAGGACAATATTTAAATAAGAATCCGTTACACCATTTATATGTTGCATTATTTCTAACCAATCACCTTCTTTCCTTATGAATAAAATAAGAAGGAAACTTCCCCGTTGTTAAATAATTTGTGAGATCAGCGAACCAGGGAGTCTTAGTGGAGATAGAAAACAAGTTTTCATCGGGAAATTGATCTTGGACTACTTCATCATCACCTAAAAAAATTATTCTGGAAAGAAAGTTAGTAACAACGTTAGATTTCCTAGGCTTATCTATAATAGTGAGATTGAATTCTTGTAACAAGAGTAACCAGCGAATGAGCCTTTCGCCAACCACTGGTTTGTTCATCAAATATCGAATGGCAAAGTGGTTAGTGTAAAAAAAAATTGTATATCCAGTGATGTAATGAAAATATTTATTCAAAGCATATACCACAGCCAAAAACTCTTTTTCCATAGTAGTGTAATTCTTTTCTGTAGGAGTCAAATTTTTGCTGATAAAATAAATTGCATACATATGATCTTCTGAGTCTTTTTGTCCAAGGACAGTGCCCATAGCTGTATTAGAAGCATCAGTGTGGATATGGAAAGGTTGTCCCCAGTCAGGGCCACGTAAGACAGGGGCTGTTTTCAGCGTTTCTTTGATATAATCAAATTCTTGTTGACATTGAGAAGACCATTCAAAAACACAATCTTTGGTTAGTAATGAAAACATTGGGGTGGCAATTTTTCTAAAATCTTTTATGAATCGGTGGTAATAACCTATATGGCTAAGGAAACTTTTGATTTCAGTCTGATTAGCTAGTATAGGTAATTGGGTGATGACTGATATCTTTTTGGGATCCACCTTTATACCTTGGGCTGAAACATGGTGACCTAAGACAATTCCTTGATCAACCATCATTAGACATTTTTCATGACTCAGAGATAGTTGGTGTTGTTCACATCGACTAAGTACTTTCTCAAGATTATTCAAAGATTCTTCATAAGTGGATCCATGAACAGTGAAATCATCCATGTAAACCTCAACACAGTTGTTAGCAAGATCTGTAAAAATGGCCAAGACTACTCGCTGAAATGTGGCAGGGGCATTACAAATCCCAAAAGGTAAGACTCTGTAAGCAAATGTACCCCAAGGGCACGTAAAAGTAGTATTATCCTGACAAGTAGGGGCAATACTAATTTGATTATACCCATTAAACCCATCCAAGAAAGAGAAATATTTCTTACCAGCCAAATTGTCTAGGACTTGGTCAATGAAAGGCAGGGGAAAATAATATTTCTTGGTGGATTTGTTAAGTTCCCTATAATCAACACATATTTGCCACTTACCATTCTTCTTGGGAACAATAACTAATGGGGAAACCCACTGACTATCAGATATAGGATAGATGAAACCTACCTTAAGGAGCTTTTCGATCTTAGTTTTGATTATATCTCTCAATGCTAGATTGATTCTTCGTTGCGGCTGCCTTTTAGGTTTGACATCATCAGTGTAAATATGATGTGTACAGATGCTAGGATGAATTCCTTTCATATCAATGTAATCCCAAGAAAAAGCATGAGAATGTTTCTTCAGAACCTCAAGCACCCTAGCTTCTTGATTGACCTCCAAGTTGCTTCCTATAGTCAGCTCTCTACCCATACTGAAAAGCACTTGCTTAGTATCATTCGCAAGAGAAAGCTCTGCACTAGTGATAAAATAATTCAATGGGAAAACATGGGGCTGAAGCATGTGTAGGATAGATATGTTATCAAAAGACAGAACCTTAGTTAAAGGATAATAGAAATCAGGAACTAAATGTTTGGAATTATAAGCATAGAGTTTCCTACCAGAATTAGCAGAGGTAATGTCTACTGCTGATATTCTGAATTCCATAGAAGTAGTGCTGATTTCCATAGTTACAAAGTCCTTGGAATCAGTCAATGCATATGACTCTACAACTTATGTCATATGATTGTGTACTGTAATAGTGGCCAAAAAAGAAGAATTCAAAGAGTTAGCATCCAAAGAATCCACCCATACCTGGTCACAATTGTTTGTATACAGCCGGGTAGGAGGATATAATGAGATGTGTTTGGATTTCTACCCATTTAGAATTGTCATGTTGCCTGACCTACAGTCAATGTAAGCAGCAACCGTAGCTAGCCAAGGTCTCCCCAAGATGACTAGATATCCCAAATTTTGAGCTTTAGGATGCAAAACCATGAAATCAACTGGGTACTCCCTTGATTCAACAGTGACCATTATACCTTCAACCACACCATCAGGTACAACAATCGATTGATCTGGTAACTGCAGAACAGTGTTGGTTGGTTGAATTCCTATCAAGGATAGTAGGTTAAACATTTCTATTGTGATGACATTAATAGCAGCACCAAGATCCACCAAAACATTAGATATTGACTAGTTGTTTATACAAATAGTAATGACAGGGCTCCCAGGATCCCCATATTTTGGTGAGATGAGGGTGTCAGCAACTAAATCAGCTAAATTACCTTCAACTTTGAGAGTCTTTGGGTATTTATTTTTTCTTCTTGGTGTCTTTATACATTCGTTTCTAATGGTTTGGTTGAGTTCAGGGATGTCCCTTATTGCATGTAGCAGTGGAACCTCAATATGTACTTTCCTAAACTAGTTTTGTTTCATCTATGATCTGAGTGTCCTGTAATTGCTCAGGAAAAGAGGTTGTAGTCAGTTTGGGTACTTGATCATCCTGGTTATCTGGCATTGGTGAATAACCAGTGTTACCCTCAAGTTTTTCTTCCTTATTGGTATCATCAATTAGTTCTGTGATAACAACAGGAGGGTTCAATATTTTGCCAGATCGTAATCATAAATTACCAATAGTGTTAACCTGCATGGTGTTACTTGTGTCTGTGTCATCAATCGAAGTTGTCTGTTGATTTTTAGGATTGGATACCGGCTAAGCCGGAAGTTGTGTTTGTGTTTCTTATCCTTGATTTTGGTAGGCTTGAGGTGGAGGCATTAAAGCTTGTTGTGGCTGTTGGAACCTACGTTGTTGATTACCATTTTGTGGTGGTGCCTAGGACTGATTTTGGCTAAAATTTTGTTGAGGAGCCCACTGCTGATTGTGCCAAGGATTGGCTGTGGGTGGTGGAGCCCAACCTGGCTGAGCGTAGGGATTTTTCCAAGGTGGTGGATATGGATAAGTCATCCAATTTGAGTTTTCCCACTCAGGTTGTCCCCAAGAAGACTGAGAGGCCTGATTTGGCCATGGCATTCTCCAGGGATTCTAAGTTGGTCTAGATGGGAACCCACCTTGATTGTTTGGTCTTTGGACAAAATTTAATTTAGCACTTGTTTGAGAAATGGCATTCAACCCTCCCTTCAATTGTGGTAAAAGTGTGCAATGTTTATTGTCATGGTCAGTAACTTCGTAGATTAAGCACATATTTGTGATATCCAAAGGACATTCTCTCAAGGGGCGTCTCTTCTGACATTTAGGGCAATACATGTCCAATGGTTCTTTAACAGGGGTGGATTTTGCCTTGAGTCCATCTATGGTGGATGTTAATTATAGAAAAATGTCTATTTTCATGTTGGCCATTTCTTCTAGAAGTTCAGAGGTACCCAAAGACTTGGATGTTTATTTCCTTCTTATTCCTCCACGTGTTCTCAAATATCTTCTACATAGCTCAGAAATTTGTTCCATGGTAAGCTTATGCACATCTCCACCTCCCATGAGATGGAGAGAATCCTTGGTTTCCTCATCTAGTCCTTTCAAAAATATTGTTTTAGTGATGTCTGCATGTAACTCATACCCACTACGTTTATGGAGGAAGAGGAATCTATCCAGATAATCTTCTAGATTCTCATCTTTCTTTTGCCGTATTTGTAAGAACTCCTCCTTCCTATCCCTTCCTCTACAATAGTCTTGGTATTTATCCAGGAAGGTTGTTTCCATGGCTTTCCAGGAATTAATGAAGTTAGATGGTAACCCCATAAACCATCTCATAGCAAAATCTTTGAGAGTGGAGGGAAATAATTTGAGTTTTTGAATGTCAGTTCTGTAATCATAAGTCTGGCATAAGATTTTAAATTAAAAAAGAAACTGATCAGGGTCTTCTTTGGTCATTCCTTGAAAGAGAGGGAGGATGAATGGTGAGATGTTTTTCATGGGTGCATCCTCATCTGCATTGAGGACAATGGGGTATGTAAATGTTCATCCTAAAGGTTGTTCTTCAGTATTCCCAAGATCCCCCATTATAGAATGATGTGAAGAGGATACAGATTCCTCAGAAAAGGTTCTAGGCGTGGAATTGGAATCTGTATCACTCTCAGTGTTTCTCTCTTGTGAAGTGTCTAAAGATATTTGTTGAATATTACGTGCTATAAATATCCCTTGGTTATCTCATGACCTATGCATCCAGGTTGGTTGGTTTAAATTGAGGTCAGAGAGAACTACTGGTTTCCTATATGAACTCCATTAACACTCATAACATATGGAGTAAAATAATGGAGCTTACAGTTATGTGGTCCCCGGAAATGGTGCCAAAAATGATGGGTCATTGTATTCTTCGAATAATTTAACTGACATAATATTTTTCAGTGTCATTCTAAACCAGGGCTGTGTCCAAGGAGATATGCAATGGAGTCTAGGAGAACTAGTTATATGTTGAGTTTGTTGGGGGGTTGCTTAGTTTTAATGACTATTCTATGGAAGTGTAGTTAAAATATACATAAATTAAATAAAAATCTATGGAATTCAACTATGTGCAATGAAAGGAATTTTAGCAACTAATCTTCGACTATAGAATAAAATACGCACACACTTATTCTTAACAAATTAAACCATAACTGAATAACTGGAATTTTTAGGAGAAAACAAGACTATTCATGAACTAGATTTGCATAACAAAAGCATCTACTCTAAGCAAAAGCGATAATGGAGAAAGTAGAGATAGTTAATCAAAGCATGCATGCAAAAAATCATCAAATGATAATTGCAGTAAAACTAATCAAAGGACTGTATGCATGAAAAACTCAAAGTAACCTCATATCTCCTCCATCGAGTGGGCCCTTTCTCTTCCTTGGGATAGAGTATTCAACAACTTCTGATTCTCAAACTTCCGTAGCTTTCATTAACTTCAAAATGAGTTCATAACATATTAAAAACAAATCCATAACAGTATGCAGATAATCTTCTTCGATAATTAAAAAAAAGTGGTACTCGAGTTCTGAAGACAAAGTCTTCATATAGATAATGTTGGTTACAAGATCCGCCATATCAGGCGGCATAAAACATTGTCCATCTAATAGAAATTAAAACTCATAGATTCCTACGGGCCGTTAGAGTCAAGCCCAAGCTAATAGGTCAATTCGATGGAAATAGTCTTCAGCCACATGCTTTGAGCTTGGGCTTCTTATCCACCAGTAAATTCCATTATTCCCTACACACATCATCACATTTTATCTCATAAAGGCAATTAGTAGGAAGTTCATGGGATAAACGGTTTTCATAAATAATAGCAAGGAAAATGCATCAACCTACTAAGACATGACTACACAAAACATCCCCATAAACTAATAAGTCATATCACAAAGAGTATTTCTGGTCTGAAGAAATGATATAAATGAGCCAAACAATACACTCATCAAACCATGAAATCACAATAAAGAAAGAGAGGAAGTTAACTTTTCTTTGATGAGTAGATTTATTGAATCTGATGAGCCCTCTAATGTCTAGGAATCCCTACAGTCAAAATCTTGGAAAGATGCCATGGATTCTGAATATCAATCAGTGATGAAGAATAACACTTGGCAGCTTATCGATCTTCCACTACGAAAGAAACCCATTGGATGCAGATGGATATTCAAAATGAAGTACAAAGTAGATGGGATAGTGGACAAGTATAAAGTGAGACTAGAAGCAAAGGGTTATGCACAAAAATAAGGCATCAACTATGAGGAGACATTTACTCCCACAACTAAGATCAAAACAATCAGAATGATGTTTGCTCTAGTTGCATAGTTTTCCTGGAAAGTCCACCATATGGACGTAAAAAGTGCCTTCCTTAATGGAGATTTACAAAAACAAGTCTATATGACTCAACCTGAGGGATATGTTGTACCTATTCAAGAAGTAAAGGTATGTAGACTCAGGAAATATTTGTATGTCCTTAAACAGGCACCCCAGGCATGGTACATTAAGATTGTTGAGCATCTCGTACAACATGGATTTGTTATAAATCCATATGATCCCAATCTTTAGCTCAAAAAGAAAGGGGGGAAATTTTGATTGTCATTGTCCATGTTGACGATCTAGTCATCACTGACAGTTTAGTGAGGATGATCGATGCAATGAAGTAATATCTTAATCGATCGTTGGACATGACTGATCTCAGGTTGATGCACTATTGTCTTGGATTGGAAGTATGGCAGAAAGAGAATCACATTTTTGTTTCTTAGATGAAATATACCAAGACAACGCTCGAGAAGTTTATGATGATGGATTACACACCAATGGAGAACAGACCATAGTTGTCTCATTCAGATCCATCTCCTAAGGTAAGTACCACTCTTTATCGGTAGCTAATCGAGAATCTCATTTACCTAACCTACACTAGACCAGATATTAGATTTGCAGTGAGCTATCTATCCAGGCTCATACATTAACCCAAAATTTTTCATTGGAAAGCAACAAGGTGTATTTTGAGATATCTCAAAAGAACAGTGGATCTTGGTCTAGAATACAAGAAGAACGATAACTTCTTCTTGACTGGATATTCAGATTCATCATTTGCTTCATCGAATGTAATCTTTTTGATTTAGGATTAAAATTGGTTACATTACATTCCGATTTTCTGCATTTAGCTCACTTAAAATGAGGGTAACCTATATGCTAGAAGTCATGCCCAACTAATGGTTTTCAAAAAGAATCATAGAAAGCACTCTCTCTCTCTCTCTGTGTGTCTTACCGAACTGCACAATATTGAAATATATACATCTTTCTTAAACAACATCTTACCTGGGAACACCTATCAGTGATCACAGAATCTGATAGGTAGGTACTCCCCAACTCATTTCTTCTGTCAAGTCATTACCTCAGAAGATGGACCGACCCCACCATAGCATACCTGAAACCTCTCTTTTTAGATATCCTTCTTCGTAGGAAGCCTTCCTCACCAAAAACTCTATTCTAAATTCATGATTCAGATTTATAAATAACATAAGCTCAACACATTAAAAATCACTTGTTAGGTACATTTTTTAGTGTTTGATTGATGCGTGTTTTGAGGTGTGAGGATACACTTCTCCATTTTTACCATTCTATTGCCTTGAACACTTCAAAATCATAGTTAGAGTATTATGACTTCTTCTAAGTGTGTCAAGGCTTCATTGCATCATCTCCATACCTCTGGGTTGATTATTTATCTCACTAAAATTCACAACAATCCATTTCCCTACATTTTTCTAAATTTTCATAGTAACCGACATCGGTTACCCTTGATTGGCATCTGTTTTGCTTATCTAGCATTGATTTTTTGTTCTTTTGGGTCAAATTGTGGAAATAACCTTTATTTCATTTTCTTTACTGTTAGAGTTGATGTGAGTCTCTATACTCTCTATGATTTGATAAACAGTCATCATATAACTTGTTCATCTAACCATCAACAATGTTTGCTTCATCAAGTGAAATTGTTTATGTCTCATAGTAACTGACGTTGGTTACCCCTAAACCGGTATCAATCACCCTTAACCATTTTCGGTCACCCTGTGTTGAATCTTAACTAATACATTACCCGAATCCACCTATAAACACCTATTTTCTTTATTCTTGCTACTCTATGTGTCATCTGCAGGATACAACATCACTTGATATACATTCATTCACATGGTGTTGACTCACAATAAAGGTAACACTTACATTTCACACAAGTTGTCAACCACTCCCACCTAGTCCTTCACCACCCTTTGTCTTGACACCCATGTATCTAACCCTACCTACAACCATTGCTACAAGTGACGAGGAATTTTCACAACTCCTTGATCAGAATCCCGCAGCCTTATAGTTATACATTTCCCACTCTTCCACCTAGGACTCCTCAGGTCAATTGATATATGGCATGCCTGTATAGATAGAAAATAAAATAGTGACCACTAAGCTCCATTAGAATGATATTTTTGCAAAACCGAATTCAAAATAATAAATACTTAGATTTTATAGGGGACTAGGCTATTCTTTTTAGTACGTGTTAATGAAAAACTTTGCATGTCATATGTTGTCTTTTTATTTATTGAGAAGAAGCCTAGCAGTCGTTAGCCTCTAAAATTGATTATCCAATTTGGTGTCCCTCGTGCGCGTTTGCTCTCTCAGGTAACCTGGGGCACGTTTATATCACCACTATCCCCTTGGGATATTATTCGATTTGTGATTTAAACACCTATCCTAAGTTTAATTCACCCCATTATGTTTTACCCGTGAGTAATTAAATATTAACTATTTAATTACACCTCTTCACATGTATCCTAACCACTTATCTACCCCATATTTATCCTATCCATGTATCACCCCTATTTCTCCTCCTCCCAAAGCGGGATATTTCCCGTATTTGAGGTGGAGGGATAACTCTTATCTTTCCAGAAATCATTCATTTTGGCCGTCTCAGGAGTCTGTTCCGTGATCGGCGCTGACCGGTACTCGGTCGACGCTGATTTTTCTGGAGCGGCGCCGATTATAAATGGAAGCCCAGAACTTAGTTCTGGGAGGACACGAGGATGAAAAAATAGAGAGAGAGAGACAGATCGTGACACCAGAGACGCAGATTGTAAGAGAGAGAACGAGAGATCTTTTAGCATCAAGTGTGAAATATTATCTATCGAATGAGAGCGGATCTTGTCCAAATCAATCCCTGAGAGGAGCACCGTTACTCTGCTCTTATCACATCAACATCTCACGTCTCCATTGATTTTCTGGTGACTCTGTTCCTGCACCCAACACGGGTGGAGTCTTGCTAGTATCTCTCCGGCTTCCGCAGATCTAGCAGACGTTGACAATTTGGCCTTCGCTTTCCGATTTCCAAATCTTCTCGTACATTTTATCTTGGATCGGATGCCGATCTATATCATTCGATGATCTATATCAGTTGACGCTGATTTTAAACAGTCGACGCTGATTCTACCTAATCGATGCCGATCTTCCTGCAGACAGGTAAAAAGACGCAAGTAACACAAATCCAGCTTTGTTTTTCACAGTTCCCTATTTTCTGTTGCTTTCTACCTGCTGTTTAGATTCTGTTTATTACTTTGATTCAGAAAATCTAGTCTTGTATGTACATCTTTTATCATGTATACTTCTTTACTTAATTGAAAACGTGGACTGACATCCGCCGAGGGAGCCTATCGCTTCCCGGATCCGCTTCTCGGGCAGTCCACCTAAATATCATTTTAACGTGGTCTTTTTCTGTCAAGCATCGGTGTCTCATAGGTTACTTGGATCTACTGTGCAAAATTGCTCGTGTGCGCTCATCTTATCTACATCGGCTTCCTTATCCGTCTACATCTTCGGATCTTGTCCATCAGGTATCGATTTCATTGGAGTTTTTCAGGGTTTTTGTGTTTAGTTTGGTGCATTAACTTGGACAAGTAACAAGCACAAAATTCTTGATCTACATTCTGGCACACCCGGTGGGACACAACCAAAGTCCCTTATTGGTAAGTTCATTTCTTTTCTTTTTAGTTTTGAGCTTTGTTCTTTTTCTTCACTGATTTTTATCAGTTCTTCTTGAGCATTTCCTTTCATCATTTTAATCTTGCTCTTTATGCGAAATTGTTATTTCCTTGAAATTTTTCTAGTTCCTTAAAATAGAAATTTCCGTTTCACCATTATCCGGATATATCTTTCTGGATTTTGTTTGGTGTTTGCTTAACCTTTTCTTGCGGAGCACTTTGCTTGTTCATGGGATTGTTCAAGGGGAAGAGCTCAACAACGCACTTTTTGAAGTCCACACACCTTGGAGAGATAAATCTACAGGTATTTCTCTTTTACGGTGTTTTCTCCTTTTTAGGAACTAATAAAAAAAAAAATAAAAATAAAAAAATTCTTTGTTTGTTGTCTATCACATCCGAACATTTCAATTGTTGGTACTTAAAAAGAATTTAATCGCATTTGGGAAAGAATCTGTTTGACTTGTCTTCATCGAAATCAAACACTTCATTTTTAAGTGCTTAAAAGGAACTCTTTCTTTGTCATTTCTGCTGTATGTTTTTCATCTAGTTTTAATTAGGCTGGAAAATTGATCAAAATCGGTAGTGACACTATTTGATTTTTATTTTTCACCCTTGCACACAAAGCCAAAATCACTAGGTATAAAGCATTTAAACAAAAATTCTTTCCCTGGCCTCACCTACTTGGAAGTGACATCCAAGAGGAAGAGCCTACGCGGTACTCGGGCCGCGCTATAAATTCACGGAAGTTCTGGTATATATTGGCAAAGCACCCGACTCCCTTATCGCAGCGGTGTGTGAAGTGCGGGGGTAGGCCCCTATATCAAGCCACGTACCGGTCTTTTACTGAAGTGCCTTCGGGACTCCTCACCAAAACACTCCCCTCAAACCATCCTTAGTTTGGCTATCTGAGTAGTTCCTATTCTAAAAGGCCTTCCCTAATATTTTCTTTCTTAAAAGCATAAAAACTTAAAAGAGATAATCACCTACGCTGCTTGAATTGTCTATGCATTAGTTAGGTCAATCTTCTTTTCTGCTTGTTTATGACGGTCATCACTCGGTTACAATCTAGAAGAATGGCTCAATTAGCCCCTTCTTCCTCTGAGATCACCACTAGTGTGGATGTTTCGGCACCCCCCAGGTCTTCCTCGGGACCACTGTTAATTGGTTCCCCATCCTGGTCATATAATCCTTTTTATCAGGCCAAAGCAACCCCATCACGTCCAGCTTCCCCTAGTCCTTCAGAAATATCATCTACGCTTCTGACTCAGAGTATGTTCCTCGCAGGGATCCTGAATTTCAGGTGCTCCTCGATCACAATCCGGTAGCCCTCATGGACTACCTAGTACACAAGTCTATTCAAATATCTGATCAGGGACCACCAATCCAGCAAGTGTATGATTATTCTCGTGAACCATCCCAGGCTTTTGTAGAACAGTTAGCATCATCTCTCTCGCCTCGAGCCACGGAGAAGGGTGGTGCACCTGTGCCTCCTTTTTCTCTTCCACCGACCATATCGACTAGTTCTCAAATAGTCTTACCTATTCCTAACACCGCAGTTACCTCGAATATTCCACAACCTACTTCTGAGAGGTCCTCTGCTCTGGCTATAATGAGTGTGTCTGTGCACCCGCATATTGCTGTTAATTCATCTATGCCCTCCATCGTGTCCCAGGGTCAGTACCCCTTTATGAGTCAACCCCCTCCGACTAGTCAGTTGGTTCCTGCTTCTCATCCTCCAGTGGGTCCTTCTTCCAATGTTCCAGCAACAGTGACCTTCGCCCATCCTCTAGCATCGGCGCCCTTAATACCTAATCCAGCAGTAGAAAGCCTCTTTCAGGTCTTGTTCCCCAATATGTCCAATCAAATCGGCACCCATGTTCCTCAATCTGTCCCGATTCAGTCAACAAGCATAAGAGTCCACCAATCACAGGCTCCGTCCGTCATCCAACCTTCATTTTCTCAACCACTTATTATCTCACAGCCTGCCTATACACAGGCTCCTTCACAGCAAATACCCCACCAGGCGTCACCCAGAACGCCTGGTTACTCCTCTTATCATCCCATCAATCAACAGATGAATCCCCTGTTGACACCTCAACAACAACCACCATTTGCTTCTTATGTAGGACATGCCAGTATGCCTCCTCCTCAATCTGACGTGGTTCAAATTCTTTTCAAGAAAATCACAGACTTGGAAGCCTCCACCAAAGGGGCTCGTCCTTCATACTCCTTTGAAGAAGTATGTAATGAACCCATTCACCCCTCAGTGGCCTTTAAGCCTTATCCTCCCCAATGGGAACTTCCTAAATTTTCAAAATTTCACAGTCGGGAGGACCCTCAACAGCATTTGCGAGCATTCAAACATGCTTGCTACCTCATAGTCCAGGATCAGGAGCTTATGCTCCGTACTTTTCCTATGTCTCTAGCAGGTCCTGCTTTAGACTGGTACAATAACATTCCTCAACATTCCTTGTTTTCTTTCTCTCAATTGGCCCAGATGTTTGTTGAAAACTTTTCAATAAATATTGCGCATAAGATCTCGATTACAGATCTTTATAACATTCGTCAATTCGATGATGAGTCTATTGCAGACTTTGTCGCTCGTTGGAGAGGGATAATAAACCAATTGTCTTTCTCCCTTCCTCAATCCCAACAGATCGAGTTGTTTACTCGATCTTGTGCTAATCATATTTCTTCCACTTTAAGGATCCAAACCTTTCATACATTTGAAGAAGCCTTTACGATGGCACGCAAACTTGAATCTCGCGCCATTGAACAAGGGAAGTTAAAACTTTGCTCTAAATCTAAACCAGATTTTTCTCGGTTTACCAAATCAAATCCTTCCACTCCTAAAGACAAGAATCAGGGATCCACCAACGCTATCGTATTAAAAACACCACGAGCCGATACCACTTCTAATCAAACACCATGAAGAGACTCCTCATCTTCTCGAAAAGGGACCTCATCATCTCGATCTTTCACTTCATTGGGGGAATCATATGCTTCTATCCTGAAAAAAATGTTGGAAGTTCACATGATCGAACTTCCTCCCATTAGGAATATTGATGAAAGCCAAGAACGTCCATTTTGGTATAGAGAAAATGACTTCTATCATTATCATAGAACCAAAGGTCATGACATCGAACGATGTCAGACCTTCAAAAATCTTGTCCAGAAATTCATTGATAAAGGCAAGCTCATTCTAGATAACCCAAATGCTCCCCCAAATCAAGCACTGGATGTCTTTAAACAACCTTTTCCCAATCATTCCCCGAACCATGATGCTTCAGAGTCTCAAAAACCAAACACTCATACTATCAGCTTCATCTCTACTGAAGAATCTTCTTCTAAAACTAAGCCATCTGCAAACACATCGACCGAATCAGAGCCTCATTCCGCTTCGTTAATCGCTAGGATTCCACCATCTTCAGATAGCCCGTCTTTGAATATTCCAACATTGTTAGACACAGATTCACCTCTCTCTACTTCTTTGTCTGATCTCCCGTCCATACCCAAGACCGTATCATCCTCATCTGTGTCATCATCAGACATTCTTTCAATGCTCGAGGAAATTACATCCCTTCGAGTTTCCACCGCGGATACATCTACTTCTGTTTCTCCCATTTTTGTTGTGACTATGCCCCTGGTGAACGTACCTATAATTGTGCTGACTTCGACGGAAGCGTCTTCGATTTTGACTCTTCCTGTCTCCTTTCCTACAGTAGTTTCACCCATAATTACTGCACCAGAAGTAGTCCCCTCGTAAGGAACTGCTTCTTCATCACTCACTTCTTCCATCACTAATGCTACTTTGCCTATTAAGGGGAAATCTAAAGAAGTAGCACCAACACCTATACGCTCGGTTCCTAAACTTAGACCGAGACAACCGGAATCTAACGTTGCGCCATCAGTACCTCCCCATTTGCTTCCCCCGAAAAGGTTACAATCACCTTATGCAGTTGAAATTGTCACCATTCCTGAAAAAGGAAAGCCCATATTTCGAACCATCAAGACTCTTGGTGCTTTCCCACAAAAATCTCTCTCTGCGCCTCATAAAAGATTGGATTTGTCTGCTGAGAAGGCGTCTTCTTCTACACACTTATCAAAACCATCATCTTCTTCTACAACACATTCTTCACCAGCACCCCGAAAAGTGGACTTACCTACTAAAAGGACGTCACCTCTTTTATCAGAATCATCATCTTCATTACCAAAAGCTAGGGCACCCTATGTTCCTCCGATTACACCTACTTTGGAAGCTTCTCCCTCATCTAAATCGACATCATCTAAATCATCATTAGTTTCGACCAAGCAGCCTCCCTTATCTCTGAAGACCACAACACTTGTCACATCTCCATCATCTTCAAAATCTATTTTAGGGGCTCCCCCTCCACCAAAATCAATCATGTCTCACTTACTTCCATCTCAAGTGCCCAAGGCTGCTCCTCCAGATGTCCAAAAAAATAAGATGATCCCTAAAAAGACTGTCAAACCTAACATGTAGGTTCTTTTACCTCGGCAGTCTGTTAAAGTAAAAGAGGCGCCTTCATCATCTCTGTCCTCATCTTTGTCTACCGGGTTCTACACCGAAATCCTTCGCCAACTTATCCAATCTTCATCCATATCTCTTCCTCCGATTAAACCCTATAACCCTAAAGGAGTTAAACCTACCTGGTTTAACTCTAATTTGATTTGTGCTTACCACCGTACCCCGGGTCATGATACTGAGGGATGTAAAGCTCTTCAATCTGTCGTCAACAACCTTTTGGAAGAAAGTGATCTTTTGCTGGAGGAGGAGAAACAAGCACCTCCTGTCATCTTAGCTCCATTTGAACCCCAACGATCCACTCAGGCCTCTACTTCTAGTGATTACACTCCAAATGATCTTCCACCTTCTCAAATCGACACAATTCATATCGCCACTAGAACCCAACAGTATGATAATCCATCCTCATCTACAGCATCTCGACCACAGGTTGTCATTTCTGCAGCCCCCGAAGGATCTCCTCCTTCCTCATTAGCCCCAAGGCCTCGGGTCTCTATTCGTGCTGCACCTCGGGCTCAAATTCCCGTGTCAGTTGAGGAGAGTGTTATGAAACAACTCACCCAGGCTCCGGTCAAAATGTCTCTTTTTGACCTCATTCAATCCTCTCCGCAACATCGCCAGGCTCTGATTGATAATCTGCGTCGCATCGCAGTGAATTCAGATGAGCCCCAGCCTTTCGAGATGATTGTTGGATTGAATAGACCATCAACCGCCATTTCTTTTGAAGATTCAGAAATTCCTTCCCTTTCTTCCGAGGATTTGGAGGCTCCCCTCTTTATCACAGTCCAAATCGACAACACTACATTAAAACGCATTATGATCGACAGTGGTGCTGCACTCAACGTCATCTCCTCGCACACATTCGAGCAACTTAAGTTACCAAAGAACGTAGTGTCACCCCCGCCTTTCGCCCTTCGATCATTTAACGATCAGCTAGCAGTTACTTTAGGAACTGTGGTCTTACCCATTCGAGTAGGTAAGAAGCTGCTTCACGAACTCTTCTACATTGTTGAAGGGAAATTCCACTATAATATGATCCTCGGATGCTCCTGGATTCACGCAATGCATTGTGTCCCATCCACCCTCCATCGATGCTTAAAATATCAATATGAGGGAAAAATCTATACTCATCCAGGAGATCCTTTTCCTTCCGCGCAATGCGACATGACCACAGGGTCTGCCCCTCTAAAGGAAAATGCCTGTTCTCCTGACGGGGCCTCATCTTCTTCCATACCTACAACCAAACTACCGGATGTACAAAATTTAGAAGAGACATTGCAGCGTTTCTCACTAGGAGAGCTTCCTCTCCTTTCTTTTGACAACCATCTTAAACCTAGTGAGTATGGTAGACCAGACAAACAACCTGAATACCAGCCAGGTCTTGGTCGCATCGTCACCATTGGTCTGCCCAATCAACAGACTAATTTCATTTACGGTGGTCTTGACACGCCTCACTATCACCCGGATTCTCCTCCTAGGACCAAACCTTATTTAACAGGGTTCGATTGTCTACAGAATCCCACATTTGCAAAAACTTATTTATATCGATGCGCGTGGAAGGGCTTTGGCTTAGGAAAATATGAACAAGGTGTGCATGACCTCGCGTCCATTCCAACTCTCAAGCCACATCAAAAATTTGGTTTAGGATTTAAACCTCTTTCAAAAGCCACCGTCACTGTTCTCGATGAGCCTCTTCCTATTGAGGAACCATCTTCTCCCGCTAAGTCAGAAGCATCACTCGATGTGGACGACACCATTTCCATCCCGTCTAACTTTTTTTTTTTTTATCAATACCATTTCCTTAGGGCCGCTAGCCTATAAGACTAATGACAGGTCCACTTCCATACCGTTAATCTTCCCTGAAATAGTTGGAGACGACTCTCCTACTATCAACACTATCCACTGTGCGGATGATGATTCTGTCCTCACCTATCTGGGGGCAGAGGATTCCTATCTTCCTAAAACCATTCCTTCTGACACGTCTACGCTTCTCAACGAAGCCACTGTCGACCTTAATATAGGGACTTCTAAAGACCCTCGCATCATTAAGGTCGGCCAGTCTCTTAATCCACAGGAATTAGGAGACTTTACCACTTTTCTTTCCAACCATCGTCAAGCTTTTTCTTGGGCATATGAGGATATGCCAGGACTCGATCCCGATATTGTGGTCCACAATATCGTTACTCTTCCCAACATCAAACCAGTTAAACAAAAATTACGTAAAATGCACCCTAGAGTAGCCCTTCTTATTAAAGAAGAATTGCAGCACTTGCTCTCGGCTAACTTCATCCAACCCATCGATTATCCACAATGGGTTTCCAATGTAGTACCAGTAACTAAAGCTACTGGGAAAATTTGAATTTGTACCGACTTCCGGGATCTTAATCTTGCTTGTCCAAAAGATGATTTTCCTCTACCTAATATCGACCAACTCGTGGATTTAACTGCGGGTCATGAGATGCTTTCTCTTATGGATGGTTTTCTGGGTATAATCAAATTCTCATCGCACCAGAAGACCAACATAAGACTTCTTTCATAACTCCTTGGGGGACCTTTTGTTATCGTGTCATGCCTTTCGGTCTTAAGAACGCTGGAGCAACCTATCAGCGAGAAATGACCTACATCTTCCATGATCTCTTACACAAAACTGTGGAAGATTACGTCGACGATCTCCTCGGAAAATCCAAATGTCGTCAGGATCATCTTTTCATTCTTGCACCTCTCTTTGAGAGGCTTATTTGCTTTTGTCTTCGTCTAAATCCATCTAAGTGCGTGTTTGGCGTTCTCACTGGTAAACTTTTAGGTTTTATCATTTCCATTAGGGGTATTGAAGTAGACCCCGCAAAAATAAAAGCTATCCTTGAGATGCCTCCCCCTTCTAACTTAAATCAACTCCACAGTCTCCAAGGACGTCTTCAATCAGTGCGTCGTTTTATCTCACAATTGTCGGACCGTTGTCAACCTTTTCATCATCTCCTCCATAAGAATGTTCATTTTGAATGGGATGAACATTTCCAAAAGGCCTTCGATGATCTCAAAGCTTATCTTCTTTCCCCACCTGTGCTTACACCTCCACGCGAGGGGGAGCCTTTCTATCTTTATATCTCTGTGACTGACCATGCTCTGGGAGCCATGATCTCGCATCGGGACGCTTGCGGTAAAGAACAAGTTGTCTATTACATCAGTCGCACCCTCCATGAGTATGAAACATGTTATTCCGAAGCTGAAAAGTCTGTGTTGTGCTCTCTTCTTCGCAACTTCTAAGCTTCGTCATTACCTCCTTAATCACAAAACTTACATTGTCACAAGTGTCAATCTACTCAAGACAATTCATGCGAAGCCTTATCACAATGATCGTATCACTCGGTTGGCTCATGCTTATGACAGAATTTGATCTCGAGTTTATCCCGCAAAAGTCTATCAAGGGTCAGGTCATTGCAGATCAATTAGCTGATGCTTCTCTCCCGGACACTCAAGTCCCCCTTGCTCAATTCCCCGATGAATATATCCAACAAATTGATTTTGGTCTGTCCCCATGTAAAGTAAAGCTCTTCTTTGATGGATCCAAATGCCAGCAAGGGGGAGGTGCAGGTTTCGTGATGATTCCTCCTTGGGGTACGCCTATCCCAGTCACACACAAATTGAACTTTGAGTGCACCAATAATATGGCTGAATATGAAGCTCTTGTCTTGGGTCTTCAAAAATGCCATTAATCTCGGTGCTCGTCATATTGACATCTTTGGTGATTCTGAACTCATCGTTAATCAAGTCACGGGTGTCTATCAATGCAAGAATGATATCCTTCAAAAATATCGTGATATCGTTCTCGTTCAACTCCAATCTTTCGACAAATTCACTATCCAAGCTATTCCTCGCACTGCGAATCGATTCGCAGATACAATGGCTTCGTTAGCCTCGCTTATCCCGCCCTTTACCGAGGACTCGCGACTTTATGTGGCTGTGCAATGATTAGATCAACCATCTCATCTTAGGCAACTAACTTCAATCCATGCTGTCACAACCCATACTCAGGATGAGTGGTATCAACAGATCATTGATTATCTATCTCATTCGGTGCTTCCTCCAGATCTGACTTCCAATGGTAGAAGATCTTTTATTCTACGCAGCTAATCACTATACTATTCTAGGTGGGATCCTCTTACAAACGCGGCTTTGATGGCATTTTGCTTTGGTGCCTCAAATCCCTTGAATCATCTAAAGCTATCCAGGAGGTCCATGACGGTATCTGTGGTGGACATTTTAGTGGCTTGACCATAGCTAAACGCATCTTACGTTTGGGATATTATTGGCCTTCTCTTAATCAAAATTGTTGTGAATACACTAAGAAATGCGTCAAGTGTCAACAACATTCCAATCTCACACACATCCCTAGTCAAGCTTTACAACCTACAGCGGATTTGTGGCCTTTTTCACAATGGGGTCTTGATCTCATTGGTCTCATCAATCCCCGTTCTTCACAGCGTCATCATTCTATCATTACTGCCACTGAATACTTTACTAAGTGGGTGGAAGTTATCCCTCTTTCTTCAACAAAAGCTAAACCCATAGTTGATTTTGTCTATCAGGCACATTATTTGTCGCTTCGGTGTTCCACACAAACTCATCACAGATAACGGTAAGTCTTTCAAGAACGTTGATTTGCAGAACCTCTGCAACGCTTTCAATATCAAACTCAGCTTTTCTTCTCCATACTATCCTCAAGCTAATGGTCAGGCCGAAGCTTCCAATAAAACTTTGCGTAATATCCTCGCAAAGGTAACTAGTCGAGCTGGTCGGGATTGGCATTTACATATCCCTTTTGCTCTCTGGGCTTATCGGACTAGCATTCGTACTCCTACTGGTGCTACTCCCTTCTCTCTCGTCTATGGGTCCTGAGGCTGTTCTTCCTTTGGAAGTCCAAATCTCATCTCTCCGTGTTTCTCTTAGAGAATTTGTCTCTTATGAGGACTATCGTCAAAATCGTCTAGCACAACTTGAATTATTAGATGAGCGGCATCTCAACGCTCTTGAACATCATCAAGTCTATCTTGAGCGTGTCAAACGTGCTTATAACAAGCACTTGCAGCACCATGACTTCAAAATTGGTGATCTTGTTCTTAAAGAAAATCAAAATGTCACTACACTCGAAAGGAGTCAGCGTGGTAAGTTTGCTCCCAACTGGATGGGTCCGTACATTAACACCGATAAATATGGGTCTGGGGCTTATCATCTATCTTCCATGGATGGTATACCTGAGGTGGAACCCCTTAATGCCTTGCATCTACGACCCTTCTACTGTTAAAATATATCTTACACAAATCTAGTCGCAAGACAGATCTTTCATCCATCTAACAACTAGTCATATACTTTCATGGTGATTCGAAATTATGTGGTTCTCCACCTATTGTCTTTTTTACCTTAAATATGAGTATCGCGGCTCTACTCATAGCATTTTTCTTATGGATATGTTTCTCCTCATGGTAGGAACACCTTAATCACTGTTTCATTTGTCCCAAGTGCTTATCTTAATCGGATCTACTCGGGGCATGAGTGTATGCTCTTTATACGTTTTCTTCCCCTCTATCTGATCTATCTAGGTCTAAACTCAGCTTCTTCCAAAAAGCTTTTATATATATATAATATATATAAAAAAAAAAAGAGGATAGACTGATCCCTTGAAGGACAACTACCCATACAATCAAATAAATCAAAAGATATAGACCATGCCCTCGAAGGATGGCTATCATTAAAATTCAAAATACAGATCGTCTCCCTTGAAGGACGAGCTGTTTCTCAAAGAAATACTCAAGGCTTCTTGCATTGATCAGCCTTTCAGTCAGTTTATACATTTTTTTAGCATCACTGAAAGACTTCCCGTATTGATCAGTCTTTCCATATCGAGCAAACTTCCCGCATTGATCAGTTTGCTTTTCTGCCAGAAATCATGAAGCTGAGATATAAGACCTTTTGTCGATCATATGGAGAATCCTATTTTCCCAGTATGGACATGTATTCTGTCCCTTGTAAATTTCGACAAGATACCTACTTACTGCTCCTCCCGTTTCCCTCCTAAATCTGGTTTGCGGCTAGTTAGTGTCAGGCTTATTTTAACCTCATATAGGGCCTTGCATGCATGATCTTTTGATTTCCTATCCAGATTCTATTTATGGTCGGTTGGGAGTCCAGCTTATCATTTTCTTTCTTATCTGGGTATATTTCCTTTATTTCTAGTCAAGGTCGTTTTCATTACATCCTTGGCTCTCGCAAAGAGTATTCCCCATTATTCTTTGTTATTCATCCAGTTAAATTGACATTTCACATGTTAATCAAAATTTATCATCTATCTAATTTCATCTTATCTATCAAAGCATGTATTGTCAACACATGTGGATCTGTCTATCTATTTTCATCAAAATTAAATTAACATCTCAAACATACCAAATCTATCAAATCTATCCATCTATCCATCAAACCATCTAAAAACTTGTGACAGCCAAGTTACACCACATCTATCTATATCCGATTTTTCATCAAAATTAAATCCATACATCAATCAAATCTATCCATATATCCATCAAAACATCTAAAAACTTGTACATCCAAGTTACACTACATCTATCTATATCCATTTTTCATCAAAATTAAATCCATACATCAATCACATCTATCCATCTATCCATCAAAACATCTAAAAACTTGTACATCCAAGTTACACTACATCTATCTATATCCATTTTTCATCAAAATTAAATCCATACATCAATCACATCTATCCATCTATGCATCAAAACATCTAAAAAAACTTGTACATCCAAGTTACACTACATCTATCTATATCCATTTTTCATCAAAATTAAATCCACACATCAATCACATCTATCCATCTATCCATCAAAATATCTAAAAATATGTACGTCCAAGTTACACTACACCTATCTATATCTATTTTTCATCAAAATTAAATCCACATATCAATCACATCAAATTTACATCACATCTATCTATCCTCTATGTCTATGTTCATCCAATCACATCTATTTATCATCTCTCAGCATATGTCGATATCCATCACAATTACGCTACATCTATCCATGTATATCAAAATTAAAAACAGGAGAACAATCATATGACAAAGGAAATAATGAATCTATATATATACATGAGTGTCTGTACAACAAAAAATGGGTGGCTCTCAATCAAGCCATCTATACAATGCCTTCCAATCGAGGCTACATCACTACACTGATACAAAATATATCAATCCCTATATAGTAAAATCTGATGCTGTGGAGGACACTATCTCCTCCACCCTCCTCTGGACCAGGCTGTCTCTCCTAGCCGCCACCTATCGAGCTAGACGCACCTACTGCTGGAGGCCTCTGCCCACCTCGGTCTCTCTCGGTGCTCCCTCCCCCTGATGCCCCACTCGCTGTGGCCGTCGCTGATCTCCTCCTCGCCCCGTACCGAGGCACATCTAGGGCATGCTGCGCTAGGGCATCCTCGTAGTATCTCACCTCAGCGAGGAGAGACTGATATGTGCTCAAGCTCACAGTACCAGGTGCTCGTAATGGTGCTGGGTGCTGCTGGGGTGCTGCTGCTGGTGGTGCTCCTCCTAGGGTCGTGCCCTGTGTACCAGACTCTGACATGGTACCTGTCTCCCCATATTTGGCCCTGAGGGCCTCCCTATGTCGAAGGTAGCGATCCCTCTGCTGGATCGTTGTATCTCGCTCCTGGCGAGCGGTGTCTCTCTCAAAATCAGGGCATCCCTCTCCTCTGTCAGAGCTCTGATCTCCTCAAGAGCCACCTGGTGTGTCTGCGTCAGGGGTGGCGTGCTCTCCCTCCAGTCTCTCCAGCACTGTAGCCATATCCTCCTCGTCGGCATCTATAGATGCCGGGAGATGTCGTGGTAGCTCTGTCGCATACCATGTAGCATAACCATCACCTACTCTGGCATCATCATCACTGTCTGTGGAGGGTGGGGCCTCTCTCAATGGATCTGCCAGGATCAAAATCGGTAGATCAGTCTCTCTGCTATCTCACCTATAAGGCCTGTAAGTAGTCCGGCACTGTCTGTACTAGGCCAAACTGTCTCAATACCCGCATAAATGGGACTCACTCCCACATATCAGGCCTGTGGCCCCTAACCACCCTGCTCCGTCTCAATGCCATCAAGTGAGCATCCTGACTAGCCCATGTCAGAAATAGCTCGATATGGTCTCCAGATAACCTGATCCGGGTGTGTCAGCGTCCTGAAACGCTTAGTATACCAATCCACCAATCTCCCTGTATCTCCAGAGGGCCATATCGGCCCGCCATCACCGGAATCCATAATCAATAGCTCCCACTACTAGCTGGCATCTAAGGAAGCCCGGATGGCCTGATCACCGCTATATGCTCATATGCCCCAGCAATGGAGCACAAAACTAACATCAATACCTGTCCTCCGGCCAGTGGTATACATCCATAGCTCATGATATATCTAAGCTATCAAAGCATCAGCAAAAGCAAGCACCTATCTGAACTACATGATGTCACAAACGTAATCTAATAATAATAATGGGAATCTCCCGCCTCCTGAATCTGGCAAAGTAAAATAGGATATCGTCATCTGAATCAAAAACTATCCGTCTGCTCCTGGGACTATCCTGTCTATACTGCGAGGCTATCCGCACTACCCCAGACACTATCTCTGAATCATCTACCCTATCTCCATACAATCAAACTAGGGCCCTCTACTACTGCTCTCGTGGTGTAATCTCTATCGGGTCCCCCAGTGATCGGCACTCTCAAAATCCTGTATATATCCTCATGGGTGATGGTCATCTCACCCGTCCTGAACCAAAAAGTGCACGTCTGGCTATCCCATCATTACACTAGTGCTTGCATCAACTCTACATCTCATGGCACTCGTCTGTAGTACCTAAAGCCCCCGAGCCCGGCTAACTCTAAATGCCACCAATCTGCATCAGCCACATCAGGGAGAAATAGTCCTCTAGTAACTTGAGAATAACATCCCTCATGTGTAGAAACCTCTCGTTCCTGCATCCACGACATCAAGAGAAATATTAGCCTCATATTTGCCCAAATCCAAACATCCAAAACCCAAATTTTTAAAAATCTATTCACAAGGTCTATATAATCGGCGTCGATTAAATACAATCAACGTCGTTTACTTTTAGTCGATGCCGATTAATGTCAATCGGCGCCGATTGATAGGCCGGATGTGAAAAAAGACCCTAGCCTTCCCACCGGGAAAAATAGAAAAATATATATATATATATATAAAGCAAAAGTAAAATGACGAATTCAAGAAGAACCACTTGCCCCAGGTCGTGTCCTCCTCCGCTTCTGACCACTTCTAGAGGCTTCCATGGATGCTCAAATTCAATTTTTGACTCTCTCTGAATCGATCATCACGATGTAAATAAATCGTTCACGTTTTCCGTTCACATATTTATATGTGCTTTGAACGGTCGGCGCCGACTATTCTGGGTCGGCGCTGTTTATTTAGATCGGCGCCGATTAGTGTAATCGCCGTCGATTTTCCATATCTCTTTTCCGTAGTGTTGATGCTTGGCTTATTTATCTATCTGGTCATTATTGTGCATTGAATGTTGCCTTTTGGCACATATTTTTGATATTACCGTCCATTTCGAGTTTGTTCCCTTTGCATGGGGCACTCGTACTTTTTTGGCAACTTAGAGTTAACGGGTCTATGTAGGCACTAACATCATCTACTTTGTAGACCATCTGGTTGTCCCTACCAATGTGTTTCTCTTTAGATGCTAACTATTTTTCAGCCCTCCTTACACTCATGGGTCTATAGGTTACTAACGTCGTCTCATGAGGAGACCGTCTAGTCTACCCCTACCAATGTGAGTTCCTTAGGTTGCTGCATCCTTATTCATGTTTGTACATCATCAATGATCAGATCTACTCCATACATCCAGCTGGGGCATCCCGCGTTTTCATCTACCTTTTTTTTTTCAAACTTGGGATCGTTTGTTCTATCACTCATCACATCCCTAGTTTGAGGGGGATCACATCATCACCTTTTCTTCCCTTCTTCCATCTCCTTGTTTTTGTCTCATAACCTTTCTTATCGCAAGTTACTTGACAAAAAGGGGCAAAATGTAGACACCTAAAATTGATTATCCAATTTTTTGTCCCTCGGTGCGCATTTTCTCTCTCAGGTAACCTGGGGCACGTTTATATCACCACTATCCCTTTGGGATATTATTCGATTTGTGATTTAAACACCTATCCTAAGTTCAATTCACCCCCATTATGTTTTACCCGGTGAGTAATTAAATATTAACTATTTAATTACACCTCTTCACATGTATCCTAACCACTTATCTACCCCATATTTAATCCTATCCATGTATCACCCCTATTTCTCCCTCCTCCCAAAGTGGGATATTTCCCGTATTTGAGGTGGAGGGATAACTCTTATCTTTCCAGAAATCGTTCATTTTGGCCGTCTCGGGAGTCTGTTCCGTGATCGGCGCCGACCTGTACTCGGTCGACACCGATTTCTCAAAGTGGCGCTGATTATAAATGGAATCCCAGAACTCAGCTCTGGGAGGACATGAGGATGAAAAAATAGAGAGAGAGAGAGACAGATCATGACATAGAGACGTAGATTGTAAGAGAGAGAATGAGAGATCTTTTAGCATCAAGTGTGTGAACATTATCTATCGAATGAGAGTGGATCTTGTCCGAATCAATCCCTGAGAGGAGCACCATTACTCTGCTCTTATCACATCAACATCTCACGTCTCCATTGATTTTCTGGTGACTCTTTTCCTGCACCCAGCATGGGTGGAGTCTTGCTAGTATCTCTCCAGCTTCCGCAGATCCAGCAGACATTGACGATCTGGCCTTCGCTTTCCGATTTCCAAATCTTCTCACCCTTTATCTTGGATTGACGCCAATCTATATCAGTTGACGCTGATCTTCATCAGTCGACAAATGCCGATTCTACCTAACCGACGCCGATCTCCCTGCAGACAGGTAAAAAGATGCAGGTAACACAAATCCAGCATTGTTTTTCATAGTTCCCTATTTTCTGTTGCTTTCTGCCTGTTGTTTAGATTTTGTTATATTACTTTGATCAGCAAAATATAGTCTTGTACGTACATCTTTTATCATGTATACTTCTTTACTTAATTGAAACCGTGGATTGACATTCTGCCAAGGGAGCCTATCACCTCCCGGATCCGCTTCTCAGGCAGGTCCACCTAAATATCTTTTAACGTGGTCTTTTTCTGTCAAGCATCGGTGTCGTCGCAGGTTACTTGGATCTACTATGTAGAATTGCTCATGTACGCCCATCTTATCTACATCGAATTCCTTATCTGTCTACATCTTTGGATCTTTTCCATCAGGTATCGATTTCATTGGAGTTTTTCAAGGTTTTTTGTGTTTAGTTTGGTGCATTAACTTGGATAGGTAACAAGTGCAAAATTCTTGATCTACAGTACTGACCCAAAGACAAGCGAATGCCCTCGTGTTCCATGCTAGTTTCTAGCCACTCCCACCTAGTCCTGTCACCACCTTCTATTTTATCATCATCCATGGATCCCATTCCAACCTACTAATATCTCTACCGAAGATGAGGATTTTGCATGACTCCTTGACTAGAACCCTTGTTGCCTTGTAGTTCTACCTCTCTCATTCATCCAATCAAGATGCCTTGGGTCAATTGATATATGACATGCCCATGTCTATCCCCCCAACTCTCACAACCACTTCTGCAGTCAGCTACCATCTAGCTCCGTTCTACCTACATCCACCTTACCCCCAGTCATTTCATAATTAGGTCCTATTCCCACTATGAATACCACGTCTTTTACCTCTGTAGCACCCATTCTAGATACATGCCCTCTATGTCAGTCTACCCCTTATTCTCAACCTCCCTATTCACCTCCTGTGAGTGATCACCATAGAATGGAATCATTAGCCCACATCACAGGGTTCAATACCAGCCCCATATTATACTACCACAACCGTTTTTCCCTTCCATCACAACCTATTTCCAATGACCTCATCAAATTGATGATGGAAAGGATCCCATTAGACACCTGGAAGCATCACGTTTCGGGCTCATCACAATTCTCTCACCTATGATGAAATATGTAATGAGCCCATTCATCCACTCCATCCCTATTCACCCATCAAACCTGTACATTGGGAAATGCCAAAATTCAACTGTTTCAATAGTAAAGAAGACCCACAACAGCATTTGCAGTCTTTCAAACATGGGTGTTAACTGATTTCCCATGGTGATTGCTTTACTCCTATGGACCTTCTCGTATGTCCATGCAGGACCTGCATTGGACTGGTACAGTGGGCTACCAAGACACTCCATCTACTCATTTAACCAGGTAGCCTAAGCCTTCTTAGATCACTTCTCAATCAATATTGTTAATAAGGTCACCATGACTGATCTTTATTCCACACGATAGTACAAGGATGAATCTATCGCTGACTTTGTCACTCACTGGCACAACCTAATTAATCAACTCACATTTAAATTACCTCAAACTGAACTCATAGAGTTGTTTACTTGGGCTTGCGGTAGATACATATCATCCCCAACTCTGAAAGTGTAAACCTTTCACTATTTTGACGAGGAAATTCACCATGGCACGGAAATTGGAAATTCATGCTATCGAAGAGAAGAAAATTCAACTTCATAACAAGAACATCACATTCAAATCAAATGATGCTTCTTCATCTTTGAAACCCTAAAACAATTATTCAAAACCATAAAGGTATCTACCAACACTAGTAGTTCTCAAGGTGTTGGCTCCCCTCATCAATCAAACCCATCCAAACCTCCTTCTAATCTCTCTCTCATCCAAGGTTTCCAATTCAGACAAGAACAACCAAAATTACACTTCAATAGGAGAATCTTATGCTTTTGTTTTGGAAGAACTTGTTAAAGCTTGATTGCCATTACCCTTCCACCTATAAAACCACACACTGGTTTTGACCCTGAGTCGCCCCATGCCCACGTGGTATAAGGAACATGAATTTTGCAACTATCATCGAGTTAAAGGTCATAGTGATAATAACTACATCACTTTTAAGAATATCATCCAAGAAATGTTAGATAAGGAAGATCTAGTTATTGGATAATCCCGAATGCACCCGCTAACCAAAACCTAAATATCTTCAAGAATCCATTCCCTAATCATGCCCCATCTTCTAACCAAGCTGGTGACAACTTCAAACAATAATAGAAATGTCTAGGAGGTCCATGCTATTTTTCAATGACATACCAATTGTTTCCCAATTACCTCATGTTCCTTCCATAGATGAAATCTTAGCCTGAACTCCCCTACCTGAACCAAAACCTATTTCATGCACTCCTCCACCCATAGAGGAACCCCTTCATTTTCTCCTTCACTACATGGAAGAGCTTATAATCAGCATTGAGACCATCTTTGACCCCTCTTATTTCTGAGTAGTCATTAGTGGCACCTCTCCTACTCATAGGAGATACATGTCCACAACCTACACCCATCACAAGGAGAGTCAACCTCCTCTAGAGGAACTCCCATCCTCTCCTCTACCCATAGAGGATCCTGTAGAAATACCATTTCCTTTAGATGACAATTCACCATTCACTACCTTCAACATCCCGTTGATATGCTTTCGGTTCTCTTACCCACAGAGTCTGAGGCTAGCCATTTCCCTGTATCTCAAACATGCATTTTATGGGAATTGCTACTCGATCCACACCAAGCCCCCACTTAAAACAATACCATTTTCACGTTTGGCCAATCGCTTGGACTATGTTAATAGAGACTTACTTTGGGGATGCCTTCTACTTCCTATTTCAACACAAATGCATTTGTCACTCACATGACACCTCCACTATCTACCCAAGAAGTGTTTCGAGCAACCCAAAACAAACACAACCACAACTATTGTCACAACACCTTCCACATCACCACCCATGGCCCAACTCACACCCTCTACCCATAACCCAACATACGTCTACACCCAAACACCTACCCACACCTATATCATCTCTCTTACCTAAACCTATTACTATCTTAGGGGTCATACCGACAGCTGGCCTTACTCACCCACCCATCAAATTAGATTTAGCTACATATTCTAAAAATGTTAAAAGATAAACTTACCCTGGCCCCCAAAAAGAAGCCCCAACTGATCCTAGGCCTCATACACCAACCTCACCTACCACACCATTATCACCTTTGACTCTTTCATCCATCCTAGGGCCTCAGCCCCTTGCAACCCTGGTCAAAGCAATCATCTTCCACCGACATAACCAAGAGTGCACAACATCCCATCTCTGCATCACAGACCTCTAATATAGCCAAGCACACACACACAACTTCATACCCTCACCTGTAGCCTTCTTACCACCAATACCTCCATGATACCATCTAATAACTTCTTCACTACCCATGAAACTTTCTTCTCTTTCCCTCACACCTTGTAGAACAACCTTGCATCGGACCACCTCCACAGCACCTCAGTTATCCCCGTGGGTCAACCTTTCCTCTTCCACCATATGCTTTTTCCCATCACATCTATATACACACGTGCACCTTTACCCAAAAATGTGTAACCTAAAACTAAGAATCCACTACCCTTCAATAAGGTAGTTAAACCAACCCCAAACCTTCCTCCGCTAGCTCTTCTACCTTGCCCGTACCTGGAGCAGATGCAACCAAGACCTAAGACCACTCCACACTCCAAACTAGTAAAACCAAACCATTCCCCATATTGTAAAACTCTCTTCCTCCACAATCAGCCATACCTGTACCCAAACGAAACATTCACCTCCCATTGTGATCCACTAGCAGGGTCCTACAGCCAAAAATCTTAACCAATCTCACTCGAGACTTCTGTCATCACATTACCACCTCTTAGACCTTACGACCACTCAAACCCAAACCAAAAGGGTTTGATGAAACCAAAATTTGTGCCTACCATCGTGTTCTAGGACATGATGTAGAGAACTATAAGGCTTTGAAAACTATCCTTGTCCAATTATGTCCTCCCCAAAAAAAAATTTTGATGATGATGATCTTCTTGATGAGGACCCCCATTTCACCTCCACCAATTTCCTAGATCTCCTTATGTTACGCTACACAACGACCACAAACCTCCACCCTCTTCAGCTCCTTAGAACCACACACTGAAATTTGAAATTAACATGGTTCACGTATCAGAGAGACTTGGCCACGTCTACCACCCAAATGTCGTTGCGCCCAACTGACCTCACATGGATTTTCTCCTCCCATTAGGGTTTTTACCCTTCATGTCATGCTATACCACTTACCATGACACCCTCTCTCATCTTGACACTTTCCCTCAAATCAACATTGTACACGTCACTACCCATGCTGCAGACAGAAAAAGGTAAAGGAAAAGGTAGCTGAGTAGAACCAACCAATCCTTATACCCTAACATACCATCCATTGCACCCATACCTAAGAGTAACTATTTTTGGCCCTACATACCCCATTTCTAATAGCATCACACATCACACCATGATCAAACAATTACACCAATATCCCCTAAAAATTTCCTTATACGACCTCATCCAAAACGTCTAGAATCCCATCATCAAGCCATCATGGAGGTCCTTCAATGTATTGAGGTTTTACCCAATGATCCTACATGCCTATATCCTAAATCATTACCACGCCATCATGTAGCCTCCCTTACCAAATTACCACCTTCATCCTATGCCTCCACCTTTTTCACCAAGTGGCCTCCCTCAGCTTCTTAGAGGCAGAGATCACTGCCATACTAGTCTAAATGATGACCCTAGACCAAACCCTCTTCGTCTTTGTACACATCGATGATATACGGGTACGACCCATGTGATGATTGATGGCAGTGCTAGCATGAACATCATTTCATCCCATTCATTTGACTCAAATGCGCATACCTAACAATTGCATGCATGGTAACCATCCAGTCATGCTATGTTCATTCAATGACACGCTATCACCTCCATACCCCTAGGCACTATCATCCTTCACATGTCTGCGTGGGTCCCCTATACTATTCCGAAAATTGTTTTATGTCTTTGGAGGAGGAATTCCAATATAAACTTGTTACTTGGTAGACCATGGATCCATGCCCATGGGTTGTGTTCCCTTCCACTTTGCATTGTTGTGTCAAAGTTTGAACACGAAGGACACACTCATACCATTCTTACTCATCCGTCACCTTTAAAAACATGTAATATTCTTTACCGACCAAACGATGTACTCATACCAGTCAATCCATCTACTTCCACAACCAATACCTACTTCACCTACACCTACACCCACACCCATACCTACCATTACAACCACTGCTTTCCCCACACATACGTTCTCCATGACTAACCACTGCTATAACCTCCATGACTGACCCATTAGCTTCCTAATTTATTAACACCTACCTCTGCATCAACCTCTGACACATCATCCATACTAGCTACCCAAATACGAACCAATGATCCCTTGGAAGGTTTTTTTTCAATGCCTCACTCGGGGGGAATACTGCCTATATAGTGTCAACACCTTCCTTACTCCCACATGAGTATGGAATCCTTCACCAACACCCCTCGTTATGATCCACTGTATAGGATAATGCCTGCTTTATGGTCCTTCTTATCTTCATACTAGTCTCACCTATGGGGCACTTGATACTACCACCCACCACACCTGAACCCACCATCACAACCCTACCCATTTTCCACAGACTTCCAATCACTTACCAACTTCTGTTTCACCCACACCATCCTGCACTGCTATGCGTGGAAGGGTTTTTGTTTTGGATTTTATGAGCAAGGCCACCATATTGTTATTCCGTGTACCACTCACAAACATAATGACCGGAGTGGTATTGGTTCTTATACCCCAACCCTTCCACCAAATAGACACATATTGAATTCATCCATGGACCCTAGCCCTTCCGCACCTTAATTCACCCACATTACCCTCATCGACCTAGGAAGTCGATTGATCCTTAATCTGTCCCTCCTAAACTTTTTTTTTCATAAAAAGCATTTCCCTGGGGCCACTTACTTATCAATGCAGGAGGGCAAGGCTCCCTTCCACTCTCTCATTTCTTGTATCCTGAGATGATAGATGACGATGACACACAGACCATTAATATTGTTCAATGTCAGGATGATGAATCTATACTCACCTACCTTGGTGCAGAAGACTCATTATATTCATCGGTCATTACCTTTCTGAGACACAAACCATGTTGAATGAATCAACTATTGAGATCAACATTCATACTCATGACGACCCACACATCCTAAATATCAAACAATCTTTATATGATGTTGAACAGGAAGCCATCACCTTCCTTTCCTCCAAGACTCATAGCCACGCATTTTCACTTGGTCTTATACCAACATTCCCAGTATTGACTCCACTATTAGTGGTTAACAATATCGTAACCATTCCCTAATACCAAACCTATCAAACAAAAGATGAGGAAAATGCACCCTTGACATTTCTCTTCTTGTAAAAGAAGAACTTTAGCACCTTCTCTTCCATTTCCTTCATATCTACCCGTTGACTATCCTCCAATGGATTTCTAATATCGTTCCCTATCACTAAAGGCAACAAGGATGACTCCATATTTGTACACGGAATTCCATGACCTCAACCTCGCTTTTCCCAAAAGACGACTTCCCCTAGTATCGGTATTAATCAACTGGTGGAACTTACCACTGGGGTCACGAGATTCTCTCACTCATAGACGGTTTCTGAGAGTTATAACCAAATTTTTCTTGCCCCAGAGGATCAACACAAAACCACATTCATTACCCATTGGGGGGACCTTCTGCTATCGACGTCATGCCTTTTGGCCTTATAAATGTCTGGTGCTACATATCAGTGTGTTATGACTTACATCTTCCATGATATCATGCATTGCATATTGGAAGATTACTTGGATGATATTCTTGGCTAAATTCTAAACATGCCATGCCAAGCACCTTCACTGTCCCTGAAACCATCTTTGATCTACCTCATTAAATAATACATCTGCATCTTCAACCTAAAGAAGTGCATCTTCATTGTACTCTGTAAGAAAAAATCCTGGGATTTCGTTGTTTCCCTCCATGGTATAGAAGTTGACCCTGCTAAAGTCAAAGCCATTTTGGAAATTCCTCCACCCACATAACCTCCAAACAACTTTGATATCCTGCAAGGAAAATTACAATCCATTTGCATCGATTTGTTTCCCAGACTCTCTAACCGTTGTCAACCATTTCATCACCTTCTCAAGAAAGACATGTCTCTTTCAAATGTGATGATGACTGCCACAAAGCTTTTGAAACCTTAAAATAATACCTTCTCTCAACCACCAGTACTCATTCCTCCTGAAATATGATCAACCTTTTAACTTATACATATCAACTACCGATCATTCCTCTGGGAGTCATGCTCACTAATCATGACGAACAACACTAGGGAGTAGGCAGTTTATTACATAAGCCGTACTCTTTTGGTACTATGAAACCCAGATACAACCATGCCAAGAAAAGATTTTCTTAGCATTAATTTTCATCGCCACCAAACTCTGTCCATTACATACTCAACCACAAAACCTATCATTGTGACCAACACCGACCCTTTAAACTATCATATATGCCAAAGCCTATCAAAATCAACATGCCACACATGTTGGCTCATGCTCCTTTCTGACCTCAGAACAAGAATTCATCCACCAAAAATCCATTATGGGCCAGATTATCATTGACCAACTAGGCCGACGTACCTACTACCAGGGAACCATCCAGTCTTAATTGTGACTTTCCCAGATGAATCTCTTGCTAGTATTTCCTTAGATGAACCCCGCTTACTAAATGACACTGTTATTCAATGGTTCCAAGTGTCAATATGGGGGTGGGGCTGATTTTATCCTCATCCCTCTAGATGGAAAATCCTATACCTTTGTCTTTCAAACCTAGAATTTTAATGCACTAAAAATATTACCAAGTACGAAGACATTCGTACTAGATCTCTAGACCACTTATGCCCTCAGATGTCATAATCAATCCACATCTTTGGCGATTCTCAGCTGGTCATAAACCAAGTCATTGGTATATGTACCTGTGTTGTAACGAGATACTTCCAAAAGTATAAGCATCACATAGACATACTTTTTTACCACCTTTAAATTGTTACACCCTTCGAATTACCCCCACGGTCAACCAACAAATATACGGACACTATGACCTACTTATGGCTTCCCAGATACCTGCTTTGCTCACTCACTCTAAAATATTTGTTACAGAACAAATGCTACAAACACACCCTATTATTTACATCATGATGTTTATTCAATCGGAACTAACACACCTTGACCTGACATGACCTTTGGTATAAACTATATATCCGACTAACATTCCCTCTCCATCTTACCTCACAAATCTCACCCGTAATGGACAACGTGCCTTCCTAAAGAAGTGTCTCTCATTATCGTTATCCGGGGGGGGGGACTCCTCTATAAGAAAAAATGGCTTCGATGGTATTCTTTTACGATGCCATCACAAGTTCTGATATTCCCTTATACCATTAAGGGGGTTCATGATGGCATATTTGGATGTCACTTTAGTGGCCTTAGCTATTGCTAAGCACGCATTATTCGGCTAGGTTATTACTAGCTGACCCTTAACCGTGATTGTTATGACTATGTCAAATGCTGCATGAAACTTCATACCAACATTCCAACCTTCATCATACACCCAGTCATGCCTTAAAGGTCACTTGTGACCTTTGGACCTTTCTCTCAATGGGGTTTGGATCTTGTCGGAGAAATCAAATCCTCATTCTTCCCAACACCATCAATGGATCATAACTGCTACTGAATACTACACAAAATGGGTGGAAGACCATACCACTCATCTCCAAAAAAGTTGAGAAAATATGTGAATTCATCAACCATCACATCATTTTTCATTTGGTGTTCCTCATCGCCTCATCACTGATAATGGAAAATATTTCAAAAACAAAACCCTATGCAAAATATGTGATGCTTTTAGCACCCAAATCAATTTTCTCATCACCTTATTACCCATAAACCAATGGTCAAGCTGAATCAACTAATAAAACCTTGAACAAAATTCTTATGAAGGTAGTCAACAGTACTGAAAATATTGGCATATGCACATTCCTTTCACCTTGTGGGCTTATCAAACTAGTATTCGCACTTCAACTTCTACCACACCCCTTTTCTCTGGTCTATGGTATCGAGGTTGTCTTACCTCTCAAAGTCTAGATTCCAACTTTCCACATCTCACTATAAGACATGCTCAATGATGATGAATTTCACCAAGATTGTTTGGTGCAACTCGAGTTAATAGATGAACATCATCTCAATGCTCTTGACCATCTCCAAATCTACCAAAAACGTATCAAACGTGCCTATGATAAACGTGCTCATGAATGAACCTTTCAGGTTGGTGACCTCATCCTGAAAGAAAATCAACATGTAACCAAAGAGGATATAAGTAAATGGGGAAAATTTTCTCCTAATTGGCTTGGACCCTATATCGTTACCCATGCCTATGGATCAAGTGCTTATCATTTTTATTCACTCAAAGGTAAACCCAAACCTGATCCCCTTAATGTCTTACATCTTCAACCATTTTATTGTTTATATCAAGTCCTATATCACTTTTTGTCAATTGATCACTCATCCCTTGAGCGTTGTTCACCTTCGATATTACCTGTTTTGAAGATCCATGACTAAACAAGAATCATGTGATTACCGTCACCATTTTATCCTTGTCTTCAATATGAGTACCACGGCTCTGCTCATAACATGATTCTCATGGATACTTTTTATCTTCTCCAGGATGGAATTCCATGGTCTTTCATCACTCAAAACCACCCCCTTTCATAGTTAACTCCTGTGTACTATGGTTTTGTTTTCCGAACAAGAGCCTACCTTTCCTCTATAGTCTTTTCTATGACTTAAACATCCAAAAACAAAAAGGGATGCAACTCCTTGAGTCAAACTTCTAGAAAAAGATGACTCCCTCAAAAGGGACATCTCTTCACTCTAATTCCACCACTATAAATAGATTGCTCCCTTGAAAGATAGCTATATCATAGTTATTTCACAAACTCAATAAAAATATCCAGAAGCTTACCACATTAATCAGCTTCACGAAGACCTCAAGGAGATAATATACTCATCCCATATAGACTTCCTGCATCGATCAGTCTATTAAAAATAAACAAATGAAGAAAAAGATGAAATTTTCATCATGGAATTGCCTATTCTTGATCCTGGGTTTCTTGTTCCGAAAGACACGTTGTCGTACACTAAGTTACGCTAAACTGCCAATTCTCACCTCCTTTCCTTTTTATCCTAATTCCCCCGTTACTCAAGGGACTTGCCGCAAATGTGATATTTTGTGATTATGTAACTTTCTTCACCCTTAGAATGGTCCAATATGTAATTCCTTTAGGTTCTTATGTTCATAAGCCCCTCTTAGTTATGGTTGACTCCTTAGGGTTCTTATCAATTAAGTGACTATTTTAACACCTCTTACCATTCTCCTTCCTTATTACTTATTGATTATCCTATATAGGACTTGATCATTGACACTTATATTTAAAAACCACTCAACCATACCTATGACCTAAACTCAACCATGCTTGTGACCTACACTCAATCATGCCTATGACCTACATTGAATAGTGCTTAACACTTACCGACCCATTCTTCTACTTCATCATAATCTTTTGTAGCTTATGGGAGAACTACATTGGCCTGAGATCCTTTTTCACCAGGACTATGTAGGCAGCACTTCAAGGGCATGGGGCCCTTGGAGGTTAGCTCGACCACTCTCTACCCTAATCAATTCCCCTTTTCCCTTTCCTTTTCCTATTCACATTCTACCCTAGTTAGTTTCCTTTCTATATTAATAACTGGAAATTAAACCAAACAAGAAAAAGTTACTAAACATCTTTACCATCATAATTTACACATTCATTTCATCACATCTACCATTTCTTTACCATTATCATACATTTTCCTAAAAATAATCTTAACGTGATCCATATCATCACTAATTGCAAACATTAAGGAATTAGAAATTCAATCAACCATAAAACTTGACTCAACCATGCCTAAATCAGCTTGACTCCGCCATGCCTAAATCAACCTGACTCAAGCATGCCTAAATCAACCTAACTCCACCATGTCTAAATTAAACTGACTCAAGCATGCCTAAATCAACCTAACTCCACCATGCCTACACCAACCTGAATCAATCATGCCTAAACCGACCTGACTCAACCATGCCTAAATCAACCTGACTCAACCATGCCTAAATTAACCTAAATCCATCGTGGCTACACTAACCTACCTCAATCATGCCTAAATGACCTGACTCCATCATGCCTAATCCACTTAGTTTTATAGACACTGAAAATATTCTTACACTTAGTATTTCATCCAATCCAATCAATTAATGACACTTCGTTAATTCCCCATACTTCACTCCATTCTCGAATGCCCATTCATGACACTCTTTCGGTCGTATTCCTCCTATAATCAGCTTATTTGGCTAATATCTCTCTTATTACCTAAACATTACTCCTTTTGACCATTCAAAACCTCCGTAGTTCTCTCTAGGCTACTTCTATTGGCTTCGTAGGCTATCTATCAGTCACAATTGGTTATCCAGACCCCTTCCAACTCTCAATGAGTCTCTAATCACTTACTAATCAACTTTCCATAGCTTTTGCAATTGTCCATTGCACACATTTGGCATGCTCGTTGGGACACTTTGTCCATCCTCCATTAATGTAGTCATTTTGAAGCTTTTATTTTAGTTTGTAAATTTTTTAGTTTCAATGTTTCTAGATTAGTTTCAAGCTTTCTAGATTAGTTTTTCAAAGTTTTTTAGATTAGCTTCAAGTTTTTAATTTCATTAACCTTTCTTGTATTAATGGATAAATATCAAGTTTCTTAGCTAGTTTAGTTAGGATGGTCTTGTTTTTGTGCTCTTTACAGGATCAAAGGAGGTAAAGTGCTGCCAAATTGAACCAAATCTTTAAATTTTTGATATTTTTAAGATTATTTTTGAAAAATCTCATGTTTTTTTGGCCACCAACAGGAAAGGGAGTGCACATACCATTATATGCACATAGGTACAACTCTGACTGTCATTTTTTGACAGAGGTGCGCATGTACACTAATAGTGGCGCAGGTACACTAACAGTGGTAAAGATACACTAATTAGTGACACAGGTACACTAACAATGGGAAGGCATCATTAGTAATCTTCCGAAGGCCATAACATCTGCTCCTGAACTCAAAATGACTCCGTTTTGTTGCGTTGGAAAGGTATTGAAGTGAAATACACAATGGAAACATAAATTTGGGGTTTTAAGTTACCAAAAATTTAAGGTTTTCATTTTTATTAAACTACTAATTTCTAACATGTCTAAATGCTTTGGAAATTTTGGTCTTTGATGTTCTAACACCTTTCAATTTTTATTTTGAATATAACTTTTGTTTTGTAGGGTGTTTTTACATGTTTTATGGTGATTTGACTTGTTTAAAAGGTTAATAAACATTACATGTTTAATCACGAGATTAGAGTTGTGTATGCTCTTCCCTCGCGTCGCTTGGGGCAATCTTGGGAATCAGAAATGATTCTTAAGCCCTTTTTATGATTTGAGGTTGTTAGGAATATTTGAGTTGGAAATGGTTAACTTGGCGTAATTGAATTAAAGTGTTTTTCCATTTTGATATCTTTTTGTATTTTGAAAACATCACGTATGCTCTTCTCTTCTGTCCTTGGACGATCTGGAGAATCAGAAATGGTGCCTTCTCTTTTGATGGAAAATACTAAAAATCGTCATACATGATCAAAACACCGTCACTTGTCAAAGAAATGGAGGAATCAAAACAAAATTAAAAAAACTACTAATACAGTTGTTATACAGGTTGCCAAACGGTGTTCACGCAAACCACACCTAATTAAAAAATATAAAACGAACAACATATTCAAAACATTGTATTTCAGGTTTCAAAAAAGGGTACATCCCTCTCTGCTCAACTGTAACATAACTCCTTTGGCATAACGCCTTAAGATATAACAATGGGGGTGGTTCCAGGAATCCCAAAGTTGTCCATGTAAGAGGGAACCTTGTGGATGAAATAGAAAGTGTTTCACACTGCCTACTTGACTAGTGATTCCTTTATGAGATAGCATTACAAGTTTACCCTATGCAACCGTTTTAAGTACACGATGGATGCATTTACTGCCCACTGTGCTTGAAGGGGGAAAAGTCGAGATACTCCCAAGATAGTTGGGACTATTTGGGTAAATCACCCTGCTCGTGGACAACTTTGTAACACCTAGGATGAGAGAACCACCTAGGAGAATATACTCTGGCTAGGAGCCCACTTTGACCAATTCAAAATAGTGTTGAGTTGTGAGCCATATTTCATCATGAAACATGTGACGCGTTACTTTCACTTAGATTTTCACTTTCCTTAAGGTGAGACGAAACTCTGCCGAAGTAAAGCTAGCATTTTTTTTATCCCCATTTTTGATCTTCTTCCTTCACATTATTTTGACACTTTGTTGATCAAAAGAAGGGTTACTACCTTTGTGTTACCAATCAATTGCTTCTGCCACTTTTTTGTTCGTTTACGCCCATCCATGTTTGCGGCTGGGTAAGTTAAACATTTAAAAGTGTGTGGAGGCATATTTATATCATTGGTAGGCTTTGTGATCTAGATACCCACGTTAGGATCTTCATCATAGTTAGGATTGATTCATCATTTTATCTCCCTTTGACATGTTACCCTCATTTGCATTATCTCGACATAATTAAGATACATATGTCTTGTTTCTTGTAAACATGATCTAAGTTTCTGCATTATGGCATTACGCTGCCCACGTTTTAACACATCCTTATTATACTTTGATTTAGTTTTATTTCAAACATTTTCCTAAATATTGAAATGTGTTTCTTACTTTTTTTTTGTCATTTCGATACCACTTTGACACTAATATCTCACTTCTCCGCGAAGCTTGATAGACATGTCCAATTAGTGTGGTTACTTGGCTTACATTTGTAAGCCCCACCCTTTAACATTTAGGTCTTCTTGGTTGTTGAAATTGTTGTGGTATCCTTTGATTGGGAGTCACATCCACCCTTTGTTAATATTAACGCCTTGTTCATTTCGAGCTTGACGTAAATATTGACATTGTGTTGATCACCTTTGCATCAAACTTGTGCACACGCATTTTCATATTGTGTATTGCCTTGTTGATTGGCTTTGTATTTCACACTTGCATGATTTTTCCTTATGATGATTCATTCATAAAACTTATTTTCTAGGACAATCCATTTTTATCTCATCGATATTGCATCATCGTGATGTCTGTTTTCCTTAGACCTTCTTCAAAAAATCATGCACGCATATCAATACTTACAAAATGTCTGGTTGGTTGTCCTTATGCTACCAAAATTGACATGTCACTTCCTTCCCTTTGAAGGAGTTCCATCACACTATCTATATCTAGACATTTGTGCTTAAAACAATGCCAAAATGAATGACTATCATGTAGTTCCCCATACTTACAAAAACATGGAACCTAGGTTTAGCAATTCAAATTAAAATATTCCCATTACAAGTAAACCTCATTTGGTTCTTCGTGCTAGAGAGCCCATACGGGTAACTTGTTCCCACACCTTCATCTCATAGTCGGTGGTATGATTTGGACACTTTTGATCAAAATTATTATTCGAGTTCCCCCACTCGTCTTTTGATTCTAATCCAAACATTTCCTCTTCTTTTGAGGATTCCAATCCAAACATTTCTTCTAATTCCAATCCAAACAATTCTTCTGATTCTTCTGATGATTCGGATCTAAACTACGATTCATATCCAAACTACTATTTGGATTCATCTAATTCGAATCCTAAGTCATCTAATGTGACTCCTATGTCATGGTCCTCCCTATCTTTGTAGGAACCTCTTCATTATACATTTAATATGACTCCTACGTCGTGGTCCTCCCTTTCTTTGCAAGACCCCTTTTATCAGTTACCTCGATGACATCTTCTTCCTTTGAAGATAAGTGCGACTCCAAATCCTTCCAATCAAACATCTAATACAATTCTTGAATTGTGGTCCTCTTTTTTTTTGCAAAACCCTTGTTATTATTCATCCGATGTCATTCTTGAATCACGGTCCTTCCATTCTTCACAGTACCTTCTTCATCAATCACCCCCAATAAGTCTTCCTCCTTTGAAGATTCGTGTGACTCAAAGTCCTTCGAGACAAACGTCTAATTCGACCCATGTGTCACAATCTATAGACTTTGGAATTAATCCTACTATTTTACATATGACCTACCATTGTATAGGTAGGTCCACAACCACCTTCTTCTACTCTTGAGACATCTAGCTACACATCTTCTTCATCCCCCACATCATTTTCTTATATCAATCATCATCAAACATCTTCTAAGTCTTCCACACCAAGTGAACCTCTTTCTTCCAATCAACCCCTGTTGGTCAATCAATAACTCATACCGATTGATCTATTTCAGAATGAAGAAACAATCAGGACATTTATAGGGGCATATGAATATATCCCTTTACCATATTACGAGAAAGGATTCTCTTTAGACTTTGATGCATCTCCATATTGTGAGAAAAATGTTGATTCCTTATATCAAGAAACAGAGGAAGAGACTCAAATCATGCAACGTGATCCTCCTATTATTCTTCCATCTTCACATTCTTCATTATGTGATGAAACTCCTAGGTCTTACATTGATCTATGGCCTATCTTCTCACCACCCAATCACTCTTTGTCTATCATAATTCCTCAATCACAATCTATTATGGGGTCAATGCCAAGTAGCCCTTCATATTCTTCTAGGTGTGGTTCACCTTCTAGTAGCCCTCCCTCTGTTATTTGTGGGACATTTTAGAGTAGCCCACTATCTTCTATTCTGGGGGCATGTCTAACTAGCCACTTGTCTTCCATGTATGGATCACCCCCGGGTAGTCCATCATCTTATATTATTGGGCCACATCCTAGTAGTCCATCATCTTACATCTATGGGTCACATCCTAGTAGCTCTTCTTCTTATATTCTTGGGCCACATCCTAGTAGCCCTTCATCTTCTATCTATGGCTCACCTCCCAGTAGCCCATCTTCTTCAATCCTTGGACAGTATTCTTTTCATCAATCACATCATCCTTCTACCAATGATCGGGGCAATCCCACCATCATTTATCTCACTCCTATCATCAATCATAAACATTCACTTTCTTCTCCTTCTTGAGGTCAGAAAATTCATAAGTCATCTTATAAGAAACCCAAACAGGTTCATTATCAAGCTCAGGTCAAAACTTTCGAGAGCTCAAAATTCTCCAACAACTTGAACAATCTCAAAGTTGTTAATCAAGCGCAATTCAAGAACGCACATCAATGTAACCGTCAAGTATGGTGGAAAGTGCATAAACCTGTGGATGGGGAATTAAATCTCCCACATACTATATCCATGTTTCAGAACAAATCACAGGCATTTGTTGAGTGTGAACTCACTTTGATCATCGAGATCGGGGATAATATTAACTCTCGATAAACAAACATGCCTAGTCTCCCTTATCAAGGAAGTCGCAAACATTATTGTTGGATATTACCACACAAAGTGAATTTGTTAGTCCAAACCTCTTAAAACTGTCAAAAATCTAAAAATAAAAAACAATTCAAAAATATAAAAAACATTGAGAAAACATTAAAAAATTTACAAAAATAAAATCAAAGGTACAAAGATCAAACATTGCAATCAAGTATTGCATACACATGGATGTTTCTTTCTTCCCTTGTTATTTTGCAAGTCTTCCTACCATTCTCATCCCTTCGGTGATATTGTGGTTAGCATTTTCATACGCATTTTTGGGACATTTATCTCTATGGTATCTGTTTGACCCCACTATTTCATCACCTTGGTAAATTAAAGAACGACTGACCTCTTAGAGATCCTATCACATTCAACATCTAATAAACTTATTGCGAAGAAATTTTGGAGATATTTGTTGACACCAGCCAATGTCATCATCACAATCACTTCCACCTCCTTCCATCAAGAAATTTGTGGTTCTTAACCCCTTGTCAAACAAGAGAGCTGAAATAGATTTTTAGAAAGAAAAAGAATAAAAATAAATCAAAAATCAGAAGCGAAAAGCTACAAAGAAAAAGTAAATTGACATATTACTCTCTTGGGGTATTTCCAATAACCTCTATCAGGGCTATGGATGCCTGACTGAAAGTAGAGAAATTTTGTGATTAGAATTAAATACATCTCCATCGGGGCTATAGACGCCTGGCTAGCAGCAGAGCAATGTACGACTATCCTTTCACCCTCCATTCCCAAAATTTGCTTTTAAAATCAATCATTCCTACACATTGACTAGGGTGTCTTCACTTGTTGTATTTTAAATCTTCCCTTCAAGAGGTAATATATTCCACGTGCACACACCGAATCTCTATGAGTAAATAGGATTAGTATGTTACCAAGTGTCTTGTTTTGGATCTTATTTAGACTCTTACTCTAGTACATATCTCGTCTCATGATTTGTGCCTTTAGCTAATCACTTATTTGTCATGAGGCTTCTAAGATACATTCATATCATTCACATAGTTCTTCTACTTCATTCAAAACCTCCATGTGTATAATATTAGTTGTTTTCCATGTTTACGGACACGTTTTTCACCTTTCACAAAAACATTCTTCTCCTTCCTTTCTATCATGTGCATTTAGGCCAACTTACGTTGGGGGAATCCTTTCTCCTTCCCACCACTTCGTTGGTTTACGTTCATCATCATCATGTTGAACCTATCCATAATGGCCTTGGGTCTGTTATCTCCATTTTGAGTTCACAACAAAATGATTAGATAACCCCTACAAAATTTTTGAAGTTGATTTTGCATTATGGCCTCTTTTAGAGAAATTCAGGTTTTCGGGGTTTTTCCGACAGCTCGACATGAGTTTTAACATGCTTTGTGTTGCCTGTTTTCCGATACCCGAAACCCACTTCATATTGAGAAAATTAGGTTTTCGGACCTCCGGCGCATCGGAACATGCCTAATTCAAAACATGTTTTGTGTCACCTGTTCCCCGATACCCGAAGTCTGATTTAGTCCTTTGTATCGGGTTTTCGGAGCTGTGAAGCATCTAAACATCTCATGCTTTTTGTCTTGTGTTTCCCGAAACCCGAAACCTGAATTGCACTAAGCCCCCTTGTGTCGGGTTTTCGGACCTCTCAAATATGCTGACATGGCATTCATGCCGAGTTGTCGGTGAGTTGGCACGTGCCGAGCTGAAGTGTATTAATTACAATTTTTCTTATAAATACGTGGATTTCCACGTCATTTTTACCAGACGTATTTTTAACTCGTGGATTTTTCGTACATGCTCTTCCAACCTCGAAACCCGAAAGCTCACCTGTGCCCGATTGAATCACCATTTTTCGATCTTCCCTTTCTCTGATTGAAGGTATTTCTCTCTCCACTCTTTGTTCCTAGTTTTTATGGATTGATTGCGCATGAATTATTCCCATTTTCTTGCTGGGTTTTGAAAGATTTTTATTCTTCTTCTTTCTGGAGTTGTTTTGAAAAAAGGGGTTTAGGTTTTAGGGTCTATCTCTTCTAAATTACCACTTTGTGCTATTTCTTCAAAGTTTTATTATGTGCCTGGTACATGAATGGTTAAAAGGAGATTGCATGTTTGAAATTCAACGAAAAACCCCGATTTTCTCTTCTCGGGTTTTGAAGGATGTTGTGCAGTGTCGAAGACCCGAAGTATATTGAAGGCTTGGCATGCCGGACTTTCCAGAGTTCCCGGCATCAACACAAGTGTCAGGCTTTCTTCCGTTTCCAACATCATTGGCAGTGTCGGGCTTTCCCAGAGTTCTGACATTATCAAACGTGCCAGACTTTCCAGAGTTTCTGACATTCTCAGCGCATCGGGTTTTTAGGATTTTCCGACATCATCTTCGCCAGTGTCGGACTCTTCCGTTCTTCCGGCATATCCAGCAGGTCGGGATTCTCACCGTGAGCAACATCTCCTGAGCTTCGAAACTTTCTTCCTTCGATGTCCTTCATGTCAGACCCTGGTCCATCTCAGGAAAAGACCGAGAAGTTAGGTAGAATGAAATACAAGTTTAAAAAGCTGGAATCTCCATCGTATATTGATTGCAACTACGACATCCAAGTTATGAACTCGGAAATATAGACATTGAAGATTTCTGGAGTAGGGTGAGGAGTTCCTCCCAAACTCCATGGATGAAAACTATAGCCGATAGTGGCTTGCCTCTCGCAGCGGGTTTTCCCATGTCCGCTCAGTGTCCAGAATTCATCTTGGCTTGTGCATCTAGTTATGACTCGGCGTCTCATTCTGTGAGAAGTCAATCAGGTGAAGTAGTGATCAAATTGGATGGAGGTTACTTTGATGATCTCTTAAAACTGCCCAATTTTAAAGATTATGGAGAGTTGGACATCAAGTCAGTTCAAAAAGCCTGGGACAACGATCAGGAAGACTGCATCAAACATGTGAACAAGAAGTTCCTGATCAAGGCCAAACCAGCTATCTCTAGATTTCCAAGGATTATCCCCAGGAGTGATTTCATACAAGAAATCAATGACATCATCACCCTGCTGAGTCGGGTTTTTGGTTTTCCCGAATCGAATGTATTTCAAGGATGGATGTATCAATTTATGATCACCATCAAGAAGAATCAGCAGGGGATCGACTGGGGTACTCTCATCAGCAATGAGATTGATTCCCAAATGACAACGGTCTTGTCAACTGGGAAATTTTATGTCTTCATATGTCACATACACAGCAGTCGGGATGAGGAACTATCCCGGGCTGGATACCAAGGGAAGTAGAACGGCGAACCAGGTGTATCAATACTTCCCTCAATTGACAAAGAAGGGGTCCAAAGACCATTTCAGGAGGGTGAATGATGTCTTCTTCTATGAAAATATCTGCAGGATAAACCCTGAGCTGAGGAAGACAAGAGTCTTAGATGAGGCTTGGGCTGAAGTTTCTAAATGGGGATGTATCTTCTTACAATTCAAGAAGTTTACATATCTTCGGGTGGTCATGTACTCGGGAGATCCTTTTCGCCTGCCCCCGATATCCAGGGGATAGACTGATATTGATAGAGTTGGTTAGGCAGTTGTTGGATTTCCATAAATTCCAACAAAGAAAACATAAGGCTGCTGTATCCTTCCCAATTTCTATTGGGAGATATACTTGCTCAACAGTAGTGAAAGCCAAAAATGTTGTCCACAAACTTCAGGACAAATTAAAGAAGCATATGAAGCCTCGAGACGGTTTTGACATCCGAGGAGTGCTCAGAGCATATGGAACCCAGCATCTGCATAGGCCAAACATAGAGGATATTTGGGTGGATCTGCGTAATGAGGTTGCTGTTCGCAGAAAGGATAATAGCAAATTGACTATTGCTGAGATTCAAACACTGGAGCTTGCTGATTTACGAGAAGGTATGGGTGATAATGAAAGTGTTTTGGATCTTTCCTATGATGGACTAAATGAGGATCAATATGTTTTCCCACCTATTGATTGGTCAGCCAGCGAAAAAGCCTCTATTACAGATAGGTCGGCTCTAATCCTTGCTCGCACCAAAGCATGGCTCTCCTCTTGGGTAATGAATTTTAAAGATGATGAGTTTTCAAAGTTGGCTGCTTCAAGAGACGGGGCACTCCAAAAAGGAAAAGGACAAAAAATCTTCTAGGGTGCCTATAAAATTCAAGATTGTCAAGAAGAGGAAAGAAAGACAAATCTCTTCAATTATTTCTCCAGCTGAAACGGTGGATGTGCCAGAATCACCAACACCACCAGAAATAGGAGAAATTAATTTGGAAGAAGGAGGAAGCCAGCTTCTGGCTTCATCATTTGTTGATTATCAAACTAAATAGACCTTGTCTCTTGCATCCTAAGGCTTTGGAGTCTGAATCTGTGCCTCCCCCCTCACAACCACTCCTACCTCCTCATTCTCCATCCACTTCTTCCAGCATGGCCAGTATTTTCTCTGGGACTCTCACCCCTCTCTGCTGGAACCCAAGTGATCACCAACACGCCCCCTCATGTGCCTCTCTTTATTGAATCTACTACCACATTGGCAACTATTCCCCCTCCAATAGTAGAATCTTCTCCTCTTGAGAGTATGAATACCAATTTCTACAACATGGGCAACTTCCTCTGGTACGCCGCAATGGCTACTCGAGAAAACTCTGAGGAAGAGGAAGGTGATTGTACCCCTACCAGCCTTTGATTTTAGCTCACTCAAGGCTCCTACTGCGAAATCAGCCAAGAAACCCAAAACAGTTTCAAGGGTTTTGGTGGATGCTTCAGGAGATAAGTTCACAGAGATTGCCACTCCCTCGGCTGAAAAAACTAGAGAGGATATAACAACCTCTGATTATCAGGTAACCAGGGTGGCTCTAGGGAAAGTGACAGCAGAAGGGGCGCAACAAGATGCACGGGATTCCATAAACATGTTGTGCCAAAAGTTGAAAGAAACAAAGGACAACAGAGATGAGCTTAAGGAAAAAGTGGAGCAGATTGACAGAGGTTTTGATTAAACTCTCAAAACCCCTTGAATCCATACCACCTTCTTCTGTTTCTGTCGGATTCGATTTCTCATCAGTACCTACGATTGAGAAGATTGCTAAAAAAGGAAGGGTGGTTGATGAATGGATCCAAAGGTTGCTCCAACAGGGGAAGGAAGTAATTCAAGACGTGGTGAAAGTTCATCAGTCCTTGGGGGACATTCAGAAGGATGGAGAGAAGATGGATGAAGAATTCTCTCAAGAAATTGGACATCTTGATTTGACTTTTGAATCTCTCCAGGTGTTAAAGCAAATACCAGCACATCTCTTGGTGGAAGAAGGTATTCTCCCACATACAGATAAGCATTTCCAGCTGACCAAGGCCATCAGGTTCAGAATAAAGATTCTCAATGAATCCTGCAGTAAGTTGAGAGAATCAAGGGATAAACTGATTGATGGGAAAAGTGATCTGGAAGAAGAATTGCTGAAGATTTGTCCAAAGGTGTCAGTTGGGAACTCAGGTATCCTATCAGCAGATGATCTCTTCAAACAAATCCAAGAGTCTGTTCAGCATGAACTAATACATGGATTTGGCCTTGAGATCATTGATCAGTTTGTAAGGGTTGAACATACTTTGGAGGCCTTAAGAAAGCTCAGCAAAGGATTGAAAAATCCTCCCGGCAATGCCAGCGATATTCATGAGACCTGCGAAATTTGGAATGATCATTCCACTGCACCTGATGAGAACGAAATGCAAGGCATAATTCGGAAGTTCCAGGAATTTCAGAGCAAACAGTCTCAGCTGGAGGAAGAAAAAGAGGAAGGAGCAAAGGATGATGATTCAGATTAAGTCCCAACATTTCTTGTCATTTCAATCTTGAAATTGACATGTCTTTTTCATTTCTGTTTCGTGACATTTTTGAATCATATTTTGAGTTGATCTCCTGCGTGAGAATCAAGCAAAACAGAACTCTTGTTAAAATGCTATTTTTTAGGATCTGCCCTATTCCTATCTCTACTTCTTTTATTATAAATAAGGGATGCTTATGCATTCCAAAGGGTCGATATTTTTTGGAATATTTAGGGGCTATTGGAAAGAAGAAAAACTTTGTGTTTTCATTCAATCATTTTGAAGAATAGGAGTCGATATTATTTTACAGACTTTTTGTTGTGGAATATATCTTACTTAAGACAGTGTTCTTATGTTCATGATCTTAAGCTATTCTTTGCATAGCATCTTAGTGTTTCTAATTATTTCAGACATTATATCTGTGATCTAAAGCTCGTATGATTATTTCGTGCTCTGTGTTTACTCGAAAGAAAATATGTTTCTCTCATTTCCTTTCTACTATGCTTCTTTCATTGTAACAATTTCTAACAGAGTTCATTTACGAAAGAAATATCCTTGAATCGTGTGAATGTGGATTTCGGGATTCCATCCCACCCCCAATGGTTAGATTAGTGTGAATACTGTATATATCGTTTTTACTGTGTTTTAGATTAGTAATAAGCAGGTAGCCTCACCTGTTCTTTGAGGAGGGATTTAATCTCATATACTGTGGTTGAACCTCATATTTTGGTTTGACAAAATATCCAACCAACAGTTTTTGGCGACTCCCGATGGGGAATTACGGATCAATAGTATGAAGCTTATCCTCTCGGTGTCTGGCGACTCCGTATTTGCCTTATTTTTAATAAGATCTCCTTTCAGTTCAAGCTGGCCAAGAAGATCTTCACTCGGTCTCGTCGAGCTCAAGGTGAAATTGATCCATTCTTTGAGTTATTGCAATAGCACAATTTCAGTCTTTCTCCACAACAGTATTGTCTTTAACCGAACCAGAAGTTCTTCGCATGTTCGGAGAAACTGGATCCCTGTGGAACACGGGAAGCATCTGCAACTTGTCGTGCACTACTCTTTGTCTGATACTCAAATCCCTGTACGCACTCTTTTCAGGAGGATGGCGGTTTCAACCTGTGCCTTGGGGCGCAGTTATTGGTCCTCTTTCTTTGAATCCTCCATTGCATGAGTTACCACGTGGATCGCGTAAAAACATTCCCAAGTTCAATGGGGGATGGGATAGCAGCATCTTGACGAGCACATTGCATCTTTCTTCGTTACATGCGGTGTTCTCAGAGGTAGCCCACGAAGATGTCTCCGTCCGACTCTTCGTTGAAACATTACAGGGTGTAGCAGCTGAATGGTTTAATCACCTCCCGAATGCATCGCATCACAAATTGGGCTACCATGCAGACTAAGTTCGAAGCACCGTTTCAAACCAACCGAAGATTCCCATGCTTTGTTAGCTCAGCTCATGCATATGAAGAAGGAATCACATGAACCTATGCGGGAATTCGTGACAAAGTTCAACAAGTTGATCCGGAAGATTCCAGAAATAGCTTGTACCTACTCCAGAAAAACCAAAAATGCTTCTTCATCAATGCTCAACCTCCTAATATAAGATTTTTATTAAGAAGGTTGGCTATCCCAGATTTGGCTACCGCTCAGTCAATAGCTATTGAAATAGAGGATTGATCTCATTCTTGGTGGGAAGGATCAAGAAAGACGTACCTAAACTCAAAAATCAAGGTTCTTCTCAAGGTAACACTGATCCTATGTTTCAAAAAATGGCTAACAATTTGATTGCTTTAAAAAAGCAAATGTCCCAGCAGGTGAGCAATGTTCTGTATCGGGATATCCCTAGACGGAATTTCAATAACAGCAATGGTGCACCTACTAGAGATAGGCCACGGTTAACTCCTGCTCAACCGAGACTAGCAATTGAAGCTCCTCCCGTCAATGCAGTAGTAGAAATAATTGAAGAAGACGATGAAGGAGAAGAACAAGATTCCCGTGAGGATTTCGAAGCTTCAGGATATGCTGATGATTCTTATGACGAGTCAACTGGCGACTCCAGCATTAGGTATTTGGAATACGATGAAGATGAATGTGCGCCAGATGGTCAGTCATTTGCTGTCTTCACTCGGGTCCCAATCTCAGAATCCCAGAAAACCTCTTGAAAACACTGAGGAGAAGAATAAGGAACCTCCCATTATCCATAGTTAAGAGGGGTACCCCTATTTCGACGCAAACTAAAAGAGAGGTTACCAAAAAGGCAGCTGTTCCTTATTCTCCTTCTCCTAAGATCAGTGCCTCAACACAAGCTCATGTAATTAGGACTGAGCCTACCATCATTCCTTCTTATACTACTTTTGACATTGTTGATCATGCAAAGAGAACCAAAATTCAAATGTCAGAGGTAGAATACCTTCAGTCGAATCGTGAACAGTTTGAAAAGTTGGCCAAGTTCATTAGAAGTAAAGCAGCTGTTCCATCACCTTCAAAAGGTCTCCTTCCAAATCCTACTCAACTCCCACCACAGAACAATCTGACCTCTGCTTCTTCTTCAAGAAATATTGAACCATTTTGTTTGTCTCTACTTATAAACGGGTTTAAACTTAGCAATTGCATCATCGACTCAGGAGCCTCTGATAACGTTATGCCCGCAAAAGTGGCCCATGCCCTTGGAATTACTTTGACTAAGTCATATGGATGGTGCTACTCCATGGAAACTAAACAAGTCCCTTTGATTGGTCAAGTCAAGGAACGCACAGTTTGCATCTATTACCTTTCTTGAGAAGAGAGTGAAAATGACCTATTCTGGTTGCCGATATTCCTACAGCTTACGGTATCCTCTTGGGTAGAGGATTTTGTAAAGACGTCGGAGAGAGAGATTAATATGGATTGGACTAAAGCTAAGATCCCAGTCAATGGAGTTCATCAGGTTCTTCATCCTGAACCACACGCGAAGTATTTGATGACCAAATCAAATGATCCCAAAAGCTCAGATTCTTTTCGAAGATGCTAGCTTTGGGAATTATTTCATGACTTCAGAGATACCCATTGTAGATGTTGAAGAAGAAGATCCCAATGCTATTTGGGACTCTTGAATTTGATGGTAGCTGCTCAACCTATGGATCAGGAGCTGGTGTTGTCCTTATATCTCCTAGCTCCGAGATTTTCCCATCAGCTTACAAGTTGCAATTTGATAATACTAACAACACAGCTGAATATGAAGCCCTGTTATTAGGATTAGAAATGGACAGACAGAAGGGGAATCCAAATATCTCAAGGTTCAGGGAGATGTGGAGCTGATTGTTAATCAGGTTAGGGGTATATATCAGGGGAAAAAATGATTGCTTGAAACATTACTGGAATAAAGTTTGGGATAGTATAGAATGCTTTGATGCATTTTCTATTAGGGTAGTTTTGAGAGATTATAATGACAAGGTTGATTCTTTGGCCATATCTACATCCCTTCTTCTTCCTCATCCTCAATTCAAGCAAGATACATACTCTATCGAGATTGTGTATCATCCCAGTATCCCAGATAATGCAACTCATTGGCAAGTATTCAATGATGATCAAACAGGTGTTGGATTTTCTAGAAAAGGCTGACAATTTAAGTGAGTTATATTTTGAAGGTTCTGAATCAGCCTTCTGTGAAACTATCTCGGATCCATATCCAGAGGTTGCTGGTGAATTTATTCAGCTGAAAGGCAACAAGATACCAAAAGGTTTGGTTTCTTTGGAGGGCTTATTTGATAAGCATGATCGTTTTATTCAAAACAAAAGGCAAGTCGAAGGAGTTTCTTCCTCTGGAGTAGATCAAATCAATCTAGGTTCGTCTGATCAACCTTGGATGGTGAATATCGGGACATTTTGTTCTCCCGAAGAGAAGGTGAGATTCACTTCGCTTTTGAAGAAATACATCGATGTGTTGGCCTGGTCTTATGCAGATTTAAAATCCTTCAAGCCCAAAGATGTACAACACAGTATCCCTTTGAAGCCTGATGTGAAGCCGTACAGACAAAAGCAAAGACATTACAATCCCAAGATCTCAGGAAACTATCCTGGTAGAAATTCAGAAGATGTTAGATGCTAGAATTAATTTCCCAATCCATCACTCCACTTGGATTGCTAACATTGTTCCTGTCAGGAAGAAGAATGGCGAAATCCGGATCTGTGTTGACTTCCGGAACTTGAATCGGTCCTCACTGAAGGATAACTATCCCTTACCTATCATGGATCAGGTATTACAAACTGTTACTAGATCAGAAATGCTTTCCATGCTCGACGGATTTTCAGGATATAATCAAGTCGAGGTAATACCAGAGGATCAACACAAGACGACCTTCACGACCCCATGGGGTACCTTTGCTTACAGAAGGATGCCTTTCGGCTTGATCAACGCTGGTGCCCACTTTTTAGAGAGCTATGGACTTGGCATTCAGAGATTTGATGGGCAAGGTCATAGTTGTGTATTTGGATGACTTGCCCGTTTTCTCTAAAAAACAGAAGTGATCATTATGATCATTTAGAACAAGTACTTTTGAGATGCAGGCGTCATGGGATTTCATTGAATCCCAAGAAGTCCATGTTCGGGGTGACCGAAGGAAAATTGCTGGGTCATATTGTGACTAAAGAAGGAACCAAAATTGACCCAGAAAGGGTAAAGGCTATTCAAAGCCTTACCTTACCCACAAGTAAAACAGGAGTCCATTCTTTCTTCGGAAAGGTAAATTTCTTGAGAAGATTTGTACCTGATTTCGCTGACAAAACCAAGGCTGTCCTTGGAATGATGAAAGGCAAAGGTTCCATTTTGATGGAGTACAGAAGGGGAAGCTTGCATTCGAAGAAATCAAGAAGGGCAGTTGCTTGCGCTCCTATCTTAGTATGTCCAGACTTCAAGAAAAAATTAATCATGTACAGCTATGCCTCTGCCCACATAGTGTCAGCCATCTTGATGTAGGAAAATGGGGAAGGCATCGAAGCTCCCATCACGTTCATGAGCTGTCCGTTGAAAGAACATGAAATTGAAGATGTCACAAATTGAAAAGCATGCTTACGTAGTGCTACGAGCAGTAAAACATTTCAGGTACTATGTGCTGAATTCCCATACTCTCGTTCTCGTTCCTGATACTACTGTTAAATCCATTCTGACTCAACAAGAACTGGGAATGTCAACGGTGGGTACTTTGATAGCTAACGTTCAGGAGTACGATTTAAACATCATGCCTACCAAGTTGGTATGAGGAAGGGGCCTGTGCCAATTAATTGCAGAAAATCATGCCGAAGCAAAGTATGAAAAGACTCAAGACACTTCTTCAGAGTTGCCCATGGTGCTTTTCATGAGTACGACCGATGAATGCTACACAGACATTGCTTTCTTCCTAACTTATGGTGAATGCCCCCCACATTTAAAGCAAAAGGAGAAGAGGACCGTCAAGTTGAGATCTGTAAAATACCTTTTGTGGAATAATGCAATATACAAGAAAGGTATTGATGGTGTTTTCCTGCGTTGTGTTGATAAATCACAACAAGAAAATTTATAAGAATCCTTTCATAGCCTAGCATGCAGAGGACATTTTTCATCCTCTGTAACAGCGTATAAGATCCTACGGGCTAGGTACTATTGGCCTACTCTCTTCCGGGATTCAGCAGAATGGGTGTCCAAATGTGAAGCTTGTCAACATTTCGTTGGTCGCCCCAAGCTAGCAGCTCTTCCTCTGAAGCCTGTAGTGATTGAAGAACCTTTCCGCCAATGGGGGATTGATTTCATCGGAACATTGAATCCTACTTCTAGTGCCGGACATAACTACGTGCTGACTGCTACAGACTATTTTACCAAGTGGGTAGAAGCCGCACCAATCAAGCAAGCAACTTCTGAAGCTGTTTGCAAGTTCCTTAAAGAAAATATAATTGTCAGATTCGGTGTGCCTCATAAGATTGTAGCTGATAATGCCTCTAATTTCTCGTCACATGAGTTGACAGAATTTTGCTATGGATTTGGCATCACTCTGGCTCACTCATCTGATTATTATCCCCAGGGTAATGGGCAAGCTGAGTCCAGCAATAAGAATCTGGTTACCATAATTAGGAAACTAGTAGATGAAAATCAGAGGACATGGCACAAAGCATTGTATGATGCGTTTGTGGGCTGATCGGATCACTCCAAAGTGAGCCATAGGGATGTCTCCTTTCCAATTGCTATACGGGATTGATGCTGAAATTCCTATCTCAGTAGAATTGCCGGCCTTGCAGTTGGCAAAAGCGGTTGAAGATGCGGCTTTTCAGAATTCTATCGAGAAGAGGGTTATGTACCTAGCCAGGCTAGAAGAGGAACGAATCAAGGTGGTTGATCGCATAGCAGATCATCAGAGCAGAGTGAAGAAAATTTTTGACAAAAAATCAAAGCAGCGTAACTTCCAGATTGGAGACCTGGTGTTGCTTTGGGATAAGAGGAGAGAACAGAAAGGAATGCACGGGAAGTTTGATTCTTTATGGAGAGGACCTTTCAAGATCCACGAGCTGAATGGTGAAAATAGTTTTCTTCTATCATATCTGGATGGAGGGTTACTCCCTTTGCCTTTCAGTGGACAACATCTAAAGTTGTTCCACCATTAATGCAAGATGCTCTCTTGCATTGTACATATTTTACTTTTTGTAGTGTGTTTGCTTTTGGTTTTCTTTCTTTCTTTCTTCGTTTTGTTTTGTTTTGGTTTTTCTTCTTTTCTCCGTAGCCCAATGAATAAAGACCAGAGATTCTGAGTTCTCTTCCTTTGGTATTACAAAGAAAGTCCCCAGCTGGAGCCAGCTGTTATCTCCGTTTTGAGTTCACGACAAAACGATCAGATAACCCCTACAAAATTTTTGAAGTTGATTTTGCAATATTTATTCTTTTAAGAGAAATTCGGGTTTTCGGACCTCTGGCGCATCGGAACATGACCTATTCAAAACATACCTTGTGTCGCCTATTTTTCGATACCCGAAACCCGCTTCATATTAAGAGCAATTCGGGTTTTCGGACCTCCGGCGCATCGGAACATGACCTAATTCAAAACATGTTTTGTGTCACCTGTTCCTCGATACCCGAAGTCTGATTTAGTCCTTTGTATCGGGTTTTCAAAGCTGTGAAGCATCTAAACATCTCATGTTTTATGTCTTGTGTTTCCCGAAACCTGAAACCCGAATTGCACTAAGCCCCCTTGTATCGGGTTTTCGGACCTCTCTAACATGCTGACATGGCATTCATGCTGAGTTGTCGGTGAGTTGGCACGTGCCGAGCTGAAGTGTATTAATTACAATTTTTCTTATAAATACGCGGATTTCCACGTCATTTTTACCGGACGTATTTTTAACTCGTGGATTTTTCGTACATGCTCTTTCAACCTCGAAACCCAAAAGCTCGCCTGTGCCCGATTTGAATCGCCATTTTTCGATCTTCCCTTTCTCTGGTTGAAGGTATTTCTCTCTCCACTCTTTGTTCCTAGTTTTTATGGATTGATTGCGCGTGAATTCTTCCCATTTTCTTGCTGGGTTTTGAAAGATTTTTATTCTTCTTCTTTCTGGAGTTGTTTTGAAAAAAGGGGTTTAGGTTTTAGGGTCTATCTCTTCTAAATTACCACTTGGTACTATTTCCTCAAAGTTTTATTATGTGCCTGGTACATGAATGGTTAAAAGGAGATTGCATGTTTGAAATTCAACAAAAAACCTTGTTTTTCTCTTCTCGGGTTTTGAAGGCTGTTGTGCAGTGTCGAAGACCCGAAGTATATTGAAGGCTTGGTGTGCCAGACTTTCCAGAGTTCCTGGCATCAACACAAGTGTCGGGCTTTCTTTCGTTTCCGACATCATCGGTAGTGTCGGGCTTTCCCAAAGTTCTGACATTATCAAACGTGCCGGACTTTCTAGAGTTTCCGACATTCTCAGCGCATCAAGTTTTTAGGATTTTCCGACATCATCTTCGCCAGTGTCAGACTCTTCCGTTCTTCCGGCATATCCATCAGGTTGGGATTCTCAAAGTGAGCAACATCTCCTGAGCTTCGAAACTTTCTTCCTTCGACGTCCTTCATGTCGGACCCTGGTCCATCTTAGGAAAAGACCGAGAATTCAGGCAGAATGAAATACAAGTTTAAAAAGCTGGAATATCCATCGTATATTGATTGCAACTACGACATCCGAGACACCGAACTTAGAAATATAGACATTGAAGATTTCTGGAGTAGGGTGAGGAGTTCCTCCCAAACTCCATGGATGAAAACTATAGCCGATAGTGGCTTGCCTCTCGCAACGGGTTTTTTTCATGTCCGCTCAGTGTCCAGAATTCATCTTGGCTTGTGCATCCAGTTACGACTCGGCATCTCGTTCTGTGAGAAGTCAATCAGGTGAAGTAGTGATAAAATTGGATGGAGGTTATTTTGATGATCTCCTAAAACTGCCCAATTTTGACGAGTATGGAGAGTTGGACATCAAGTCAGCTCAAAAAGCCTGGGACAACGATCAGGAAGACTGCATCAAACACTGTGAACAAGAAGTTCCTGATCAAGGCCAAACCAGCTGTCTCTAGATTTCCAAGGATTATCCCCAGGAGTGATTTCATCCAAGAAATCAATGACATCATCACCCTGCTGAGTCGGGTTTTTGGTTTGCCCGAATCGAATGTATTTCAAGGATGGATGTATCAATTTATGATCACCATGAAGAAGAATCAGCAAGGGATCGACTGGGGTACTCTCATCAGCAATGAGATTGATTCCCAAATGACAACGGTCTTGTCAACTGGGAAATTTTATATGTCTTCATATGTCACATACGCAGCAGCCGGGATGAGGAACTATCCCGGGCTGGATACCAAGGGAAGCAGAACGGCGAACCAGGTGTATCAATACTTCCCTCAATTGACAAAGAAGGGGTCCAAAGATCATTTTAGGAGGGTGAATGATGCCTTCTTCTATGAAAATATCTGCAGGATAAACCCTGAGCTGAGGAAGACAAGAGTCTCAGATGAGGCTTGGGCTGAAGTTTCTAAATGGGGATGTATCTTCTTACAATTCAAGAAGTTTACATATCTTCGGGTGGTCATGTACTCGGGAGATCCTTTTCGCCTGCCCCGATATCCAGGGGATAGACTGATATTGATGGAGTTGGTTAGGCAGCTGTTGGATTTCCATAAATTCCAACAAAGGAAACATAAGGCTGTTGTATCCTTCCCAATTTCTATTGGGAGATATACTTACTCAACAGTAGTGAAAGCCAAAAATGGTTTCCACGAACTTCAGGACAAATTGAAGAAGCATATGAAGCCTCGAGATGGTTTTGACATCCGAGGAGTGCTCAGAGCATATGGAACCCAGCATCTGCACAGGCCAAACATAGAGGATATTTGGGTGGATCTGCGTAATGAGGTTGCTGTTCGCAGAAAGGATAATAGTAGATTGACTATTACTGAGATTCAAACACTGGAGCTTGCTGATTTATCAGAAGGTACGGGTGACAATGAAAGTGTTTTGGATCTTTCCTATGATGGACTAAAGGAGGATCAATATGTTTTTCCCACCTATTGATTGGTCAGCTAGCGAAAAAGCCTCTATTACAGATAGGTCGGCTCTAATCCTTGCTCATACCAAAGCATGGCTCTCCTCTTGGGGAATGAATTTTAAAGATGATAAGTTTTCAAAGTTGGCTGCTTCAGAGGCGGGGCCCTCCAAAAAGGAAAAGGACAGAAAATCTTCTAGGGACGCCTATAAAGGTCAAGATTGTCAAAAAGAGGAAAGAAAGAGAAATATCTTCAATTGTTTCTCCAGTAGAAACATGGTGAATGTGCCAGAATCACCAACACCACTAGAAATAGGAGAAATTAATTTAGAAGAAGGAGGAAGCCAGCTTCTGGTCTTCACCATTTGTTGATTGCTCAACTGAAGAGACCTTATCTCTTGCATCCAAGGCTTTGGAGTCTGGATCTGTGCCTCTTTCCTCACAACCACTCCTACCTCCTTATTCTCCATCAACTTCTTCAGTAATGGCCAGTATTTTCTCTAGACTTTCACCCCTCTCTGCTGGTACCCAAGTGATCACCAACACGCCCCCTCCTGTGCCTCTTTTTATTGGATCTACTACCACGTTGGTAACTATTCCTCCTCCACTAGTAGAATCTTCTCCCCTTGAGGGTATGATACCATCTTTTGCAACCATGGCAACTCCCTCTGATACACCGCAATGGCTACTCGAGCAAAATCCGAGGAAGAGGAAGGTAATTGTGCCCCTACCAGCCTTTGATTTCAGCTCACTCAAGGCTCCTACTGCGAAATTAGCCAAGAAACCCAAAACAGTTTCAAGGGTTTTGGTGGATGCTTCAGGAAATAGGTTCACAGAGATTGCCACTGCCTCGACTGACAAAACTAGAGAGGATATAACAGCCTCTGATTATCAGGTAACCAGGGTGGCTCTAGGGAAAGTGACAGCAGAAGGGGCGCAACAAGATGCACGGGATTCCATAAACGTGCTGTGCCAAAAGTTGAAAGAAACAAAGGACATCAGAGATGAGCTTAAGGAAAAAGTGGAGCAGTTGACAGAGGTTTTGATTAAACTCTCAAAACCCCTTGAATCCATACCACCTTCTTCTGTTTCTGTCGGATTCGATTTCTCATCAGTACCTACGATTGAGAAGATTGCTAAAAAAGGAAGGGTGGTTGATGAATGGATCCAAAGGTTGCTCCAACAGGGGAAGGAAGTAATTCAAGATGTGGTGAAAGTTCATCAGTCCTTGGGAGACATTCAGAAGGAGGGAGAGAAGATGGATGAAGAATTCTCTCATGAAATTAGACATCTTGATTTGACTTTTGAAGCTCTCCAGGTGTTAAAGCAAATACCAGCACATCTCTTGGTGGAAGAAGGTATTCTCCCACATACAGATAAGCATTTCCAGCTGACCAAGGCCATCACGTTCAGAATAAATATTCTCAATGAAGCCTGCAGTAAGTTGAGAGAATCAAGGGATAAACTGATTGATGGGAAAAAGTGATCTGGAAGAAGAATTACTGAAGATTTGTCCAAAGGTGTCAGTTGGGAACTTAGGTATCCTATCAGCAGATGATCTCTTCAAGCAAATCCAAGAGTCTGTTCAGCATGAACCAATAAGCGGATTTGGCCTTGAGATCATTGATCGGCTGGTAAGGGTTGAACATTCTTTAGAGGCCTTAAGAAAGCTCAACAAAGGATTGAAAAAGCTTCCCGGCAATACCAGCGATACTCATGAAACCTACGAAATTTGGAATGATCATTCCACTGCGCCTGATGAGAACGAAATGCAAGGCATAATTCGGAAGTTCCAGGAATTTCAGAGCAAACAGTCTCAGCTGGAGGAAGAAAAAGAGGAAGGAGCAAAGGATGATGATTCAGATTAAGTCCCAACGTTTCATGTCATTTCAATCTTGAAATTGACATGTCTTTTTCATTTCTGTTTCGTCACATTTTTTGAATCATATTTTGACTTGATCTCCTGCGTGAGAATCAAACAAAACAGAACTCTTGTTAAAATGCTATTTTTTAGGATCTGCCCTATTTTATCTCTACTTCTTTTATTATAAATAAGGGATGCTTATGCATTCCAAAGGGTCGAGATTTTTTGGAATATTTAGGGGCTATTGGAAAGAAGAAAAACTTTGTGTTTTCATTCAATCATTTTGAAGAATAGGAGTTGATATCATTTTACAGACTTTGTGTTGTGGAATATATCTTACTTAAGACAGTGTTCTTATGTTCATGATCTTAAGCTATTCTTTGCATAGCATCTTAGTGTTTCTGATTATTTCAGACATTATATCTATGATCTAAAGCTCGTATGATTATTTCGTGCTCTGTGTTTACTCGAAAGAAAATACGTTTCTCTCATTTCCTTTCTACTGTGCTTCTTTCAGTGTAACAATTTCTAACCCAGTTCATTTATGAAAGAAATATCCTTGAATCGTGTGAATGTGGATTTCGGGATTCCATCCCACCCCCAACGGTTAGATTAGTGTGAATACTATTTATATCATTTTTACTGTGTTTTAGATTAGTAATAAGCAGGCAGCCTTACCTGTCTTTGAGGAGGGATTTAATCTCATATACTGTGGTTGAACCTCATATTTTGGTTTGACAAAATATCCAACCAACACCTTTCACCATCCATTCACAAAATCACCTTTCAAAATCAGTCATTCCTATGCATTGGCTAGGGTGTATTCACTTATTTTCTATTAAATATTCCCTTCAAGGGGTGGTAAATTCTACATGCACACACTGGATCTCTATGAGTAAACAAGATTAGTATGTTACCAAGTGTCTTTTTTGGACCTTGTTTAGACTCTTACTCTAGTCCATATCTCATCTCACGATTTGTGCCTTTGGCTAATCACTTCTTCATCATGAAGCTTATAAGCTACATTCATATCATTCACATCATTCTTCTACTTCGTTCAGAACATCCATGTGTATAAGATTACGTTTTTTCCATGTTTTTGGGCACCTTTGTCCCCTTCCACAAAAACAATCTTCTCCTTCCTTTCTATCATGTGCTTTTAGGCCAACTTACGCTGGGGGCATCCTTGTTTCTTCCCAAAACTTCATTGGTTTACATTCACCATCATCTTGAACCTATCCATAATGGCCTTAGGTCTCATTTCTACCTATGAAGAGTTTGATTTTGAATACTCCCACCTAATCGTTGGGGCATTTTTACATCTTCACCTTTCTCGCATGCACATGGCCTTATGCCCTTGTACATCCCATCTATCACTAGGGGCATCCACACTTCCTCGTCTTCCTGTACATAGTTTCAGAAAAATTTCAAAAAAAATAAAAACATTCAAATATGTTAGAATCATCAAAAACATTCAAATAGGTTAGAAAAATCAAAACATTTAAATATGTTAGAAAAATCAAAACATTCAAATATTTTTAATAAAACTTCTAAAAATTGAAAATAATCCTACAAAACATCATTCTTTGGTTCTCACTTGTTCATGTGTGTGACCCACGAATCATCTTGATCTACCTCCATCAACAAAAACTAGGCTACTTACTTCATTTATACTCTGGGGCACAACGAGTTGCCTGGTACTGTTTCGCAGTGCACATTGATTTTTTATCAGACCAAAGTCTCCTCCATTTTCCCTTTGCATGTATCCTTACTTAGGGCACCATCATTAACCCTTTTCGGTAATTTGAATAGGTTGGAATTGAAGCTTGATAACAAAAACATTACATTATGTTTCTCTGTTAGGTTAGCTTGTTTACTTTCTCGTATTGCATTGCATTTTGTATGTTGCATGGAGTTAAGCATATTTTACTTTCTCACATTGCATTGCATTTCATATGTGGCATGGAGTTGGTATTTTAAGCAATGGACATTTGTTCGTATATGGATTTTCATGTCATACTACACTTTTGTTCATTCTTTTTAATAAGGACCGATGATGAAGATCTCTAGAAATATGATGAAAAATAAAGTTGTTTAAAAGGCACTGGATGGATGTTAGCTCATTCCCCCTTTCTCATACTCCTTTTCTTATATATCCCCTTTCTTTTCTTCTTCTTCACATTATCATTTCTTCTATTATCTTTCTATCATATTTTCGATCATCGATCGATTTCTTCTATCACCCCATCGCAAATCGAGGGGGCATCCTTCATTATTCTCATTTTTATTCTATCCCTTCAAGATTTTCTACTTTTTTATGCGTGTCTACTTTCTTTCAAGTGATGTCGCTTACATCACCCCAAAGAGGGTAAAATGTAGACACCTAAAATATGCTTACACTTAGTATTTCATCCAATCCAAATAATTAACGACACTTCGTTAATTCCCCATACTTTGCTCCATTCTCGAATGCCCATTCATGACACTCTTTCAGTCGTATTCCCCCTATAATTAGCTTATTTGGCTAATATCTCTCTTATTAGCTAAACATTCCTCCTTTTGACCATTCGGAACCTCCCTAGTTCTCTCTAGACCACATCTATTAGCTTCGTAGGCTATCTATCAGTCACAATTGGTTATCCAGACCCCTCCCAACTCTCAATGAGTCTCTAATCACTTGCTGATCAAGTTTAACTAGCCTAATCCTAGCTTAACTAAGCCTAAAGCATGTTTATCCTAATCTAATCTAAAAGTGTTTTTTGAGCTTTAGTCCCACATGCACCCAAATTCCAAATTGTCCCAAGTGGAAAACTATAAATGCAATGCTAAGCCTACCCATTCAAAACTACAAATTTACATACAACTTGACACACCTTGTTTACATAACAAAATCTCTCTCACATTTGGAGATATTGGCATTAGACCTCATTTGCATTAGCCAAGCTAATAGGCATTTGATCTTGGCTATCCTCCATTGTTGAAGCTCCTCCATCTTCCATCCATTCCAAATATAGTTAGTAAGGGAGATATAAAGATGACATGTAGCCAACTTGGAGTGATTGCCTTCACTATTTTTGGTAACTTAACCCCCAAAATTTATGTTTCCATTGTGTAGTTCACTTCAATACCTTTCCAATGCAACAAAAAATAGAGTTGTTTCAAGTTCGGGAATGCCCATTCACGACCACTCTTTTGGGTTGTGTTCCTATTATAATCAGCTTATTGGCTAATATATCTCTTATTAGCGAAACATTCCTCCTTTTGATCATTCAGAACCTCCCTAGTTCTCTCTACACCACTTCTATTGGCTTCGTAGGCTATCTATAAGTCATAATTGGGTATCTAGACCCCTCCCAACTTCTCAATGAGTCTCTAATCACTTGCTGATCAAGTTTAACTAGCCTAATCCTAGCTTAACTAAGCCTAAAGCATGTTTATCTTAATCTAATCTAAAAGTGCTTTTTAGCTTTTAGTCCCACATGCACCCAAACTCCAAATTTTCTCAAGTGGAAAACTATAAATACAAGGCTAAGCCTACCCATTCAAAACTACAACATTACATACAACTTGACACATCTTGTTTACATAACAAAATCTCTCTCACATTTAGAGATATTGGCATTATACCTCATTTGCATTAGCCAAGCTAATAGGCATTTGATCTTGGCTATCCTCCATTGTTGAAGCTCCTCCATCTTCCATCCATTCAAAATATAGTTAGTAGGGAAGATCTAAAGCTTGGCCATGTAGCCAACTTGGAGAGATCTCTTCACTATTTTTGGGAGTAAACAACACACAATTTGATTGCTTAAATATAACTAGGTTCACTTTCATTAAGCTTTCATAGAGTAGAGAGTGGTATACATGTTATTTTTTTATGTTTTTATGAAATTTATAATGCTTGCATGTTAGTTTCTCTTGTTTATCTCTAATATCATGGTGCATGGATGAGTTAGCAAAGCTTTGAGGTTTTTTAGCCTCATTCCATAGCTTTTGCAACTTTCCATTGCACACAAGTTTCCATCACATACACACATAAATAAAAAAATGAAAATCAATAACCCCATTCATGCTATAAGTACCATAAACTATAAATTGAAAAGTCTATGTATACACACATGTGTACGTGGATATAGATAAATACCAGTCTCGAAAAAAATCTCATATACATCCTCACTATCTTTAGCAAGCAGGGTAGTATATGATCAACAAAAACAAAAATTCTCATCTACATCCTCACTCTCTTTGGCACATAGGCCGGTATATATAAAAAATAAACAACTATATAAAATAGGAGGTACATGCGGCTATCAGACATCACCCGGATAGATATTCTTCATATCTATCTCACCTTTCTCCTCCTCTGCTGCTATAGTGTGGTGTCCCACCAACATCTCACCACTTACAATCGGTCCCGACTAGATCTCTATTGGTACCTCACCTGTGGATGGCCTCTGTGAACTGGTGGCCTCTCCCTGACCCTGTCTCGGGGCTTGATGGCCCCCATGTGCTCTCTAAATTGTGGGTGCATGACCTGGTCTTCTCACTTGAGGCTTATTGTGTTCTATACTCTCCATAGGATAGGAAATATATCCCTGTAGCCATAAGCTGATCCTGGTAATACCTCACCTCACCTAATGCATCACTCAACCTACCTATAGGTACTTTTTGTGGTGGTGCCATCGGCCTCGGCCCCTATACCTATCTCTCGGGACCCTAGCCCACTGGTACCTGTAAAGAGGGACCATGTCCCTATGCATGTGCCTATCTTGAGGGACCCTGTCCTCCCCCTTCCTGTATCTGGGCATGAAGGGCCACATCTTATGCCTGTGCGGTGGCCAACTAGCCCTGTAAACTTGTGATATGTTTCTGTAGGGTGGTTACCTGTACCCCATCCCCATCTCCACCCTATTCGGGTACCTATACCTACACGACATGGGCCTGTAGAGTGGCCACCTATGCTTTCAAAATAGCACCTTGTGCCTCTAAATCTGTTAGCCACCCCTACACTATCCCCAACTATATAATTAGGGTTGCCACCTACCCCTGTAGGGTGTCCCTCTGCACTGTGATGGTGGTTAAATCTGGCTACCCTAACCTCAGGGGTACTACTAATAAATGTGCAGCCCACCACTATTTGTACCTATCAGTAACCCCGACATCATCAATCCGGTGGTCTACTACCTACTCCTCCTACCATATGGGGATTGTTAGCTATGGTAGAGGAAGAGGCCTCTCCACATTGTCCCTCCTATACTGTGGGAAGGGTGGGGGTATATCTTGAAGTAGCCCAAACTATCGTCTAACCTTGTCAACAAGTATCATCTCATGCTCTCTTACATGTCATCCCTCTATCCATCAGAGAAATTGTAGCCACTGTAGCTCCTCTGAAATCCACTCATATGATGGAAAACCCACATAGGGCCTCCAAATAATGTCCATGTCAAAAAAACCCTCTAGAAAATGCCTATAATAGGCTACATCATGTGTAGCACTAGCATCCCAGTGCTCTCCAACACCAGGTACCCATCTCCTATAGCCTACTCAGACTAGGCCCACCTTAAATGCATCTGGACAGGGCATACCAACTAAATGCACACACATAATGTACTCATACACCCAACATTGTAGTAGAAACATGCAACATAAACTGAACCTCTGTATCCTCCCATAGGCCTATAACCCTCTGTATAGTTGCACCAAGAATTTCGATGCCCATACAAACTGGGTCCTATCCTCCATCATGTTATGAAGAACCCCCATCAATTCTAGTGGGAATCTCCCACCCTCTGCGTCTGGAAATGCAAAGTAGAAAATTACCTCCATCAGTAGATCCACTTGCCTCATCTCCTCTACATGGGCCCGGTACATATCTCCATAGCTCATACTGGCACTATGGAACCTCATCGCCACCAACCCCTTGTTGAACATGGTCAACATCAACTCCTCAGATACCTCTGAGGAGATAAAATACACCTGCATCCCCACTATTGGTAACCACAAGATCTTAAACACATTCTCTAGGGTGACTGTGATCTCTCCCATCGGCAGATGGAAGGTATTAGTCACTGAGTCCCATCTATCGATGAGGGTGACCGTCAAACTCAACTCCTGAACTACATACCGGTAGTGTCTGACCCCAATTAGGCCAACCTCTGCAACATGACGCAAATCATCGGCTGTCGCACTCCCTCGTACCTCCATGAGCAGGGGTGGTACCCTATCTCGCATCTATATCTGGTCCCTCACTTATACCCAACAAAACAAACTATTATCAAAACATTCCCATACCAAACACATACTATACCTAATAAACCTCATCCCCAACCCTTATTACTTAGTATACCCACCCTACCACTTACCCCTTGCTAGACAAATCTTTTCATGCCATTTATACATATTGCCCTATTTACCTCTCATGAAACCTACCCTTACATCTCCTGACATATCCTTACCTCTTACCCTTTCTCTCTCTTGCCCTATTTTCCCAAAAAGTCAGCTGACACCGGTCGGCAATGACCATTATAAGTCATGTGTAACCGGTATCAGTCACCTACTACTTGATTGATGTCATCTAAATACCACCGATGTTGGCCAACACTTGACTGGCGTCGGTCCCTATTGCATAGCCAAATACATCCAAATCCCCCCCCCTCCATTTTCCCAAAATTATCAAAATCTAACCTAATCGTCCACTCTAACCTATCAAAACCTATCCTAGCTTCATTCCCAATCCTATTTAACCTATATTGGACCTTCCCACCCCTCATTTCCCTCATTGTTACCCATACATTCCAAATAATAAAATTACACCCAAATTTTCACCCAACCCCATTTCAATAGCCTATTTCAATAAAAAATATAGGATTGGATAGAATCTTACCTCATCTTGGTGCCTTCAATGTGGTGGTACGACTGGCCACTACACAGGTGCCCCACCCAAACCTTCTTCCACCTCTGCCATGTCCAATCACTAAATCCAATCCTCCTGACCTCCACCAAATCACAATCAATCCCCCTATGATCGTGGACCCGTCTACCTAGATCCTCTCACCAACTGGTACTTTCCACCTCTGACAAGTATGCTAACGTGCCCTTTTCTTCATGATAGGTATGAAATTCAAAAATTTCTTTGTCGTTTTCTCAAAGACAACACGTGAAAATGAATCTGTCCAATATGGATTTTTCCTTTAAAAACCCCCAACCAGACCAATGTCGGTAAGGGCGTGCCCTAGTAAACCAATGATGGTTACACCTAAACTGACATCAATTACCTACTAATTCACTTATGGCCCATTATTCCCCATTTTGACCCAACTTAACCAACCCATCCACCATTTGAATTTACCCACCCTTATCACAACCTACCGCCAAGCCTACATTACCTATACCTATCCTTAATTACATTTAGGGATTTGTTATTTTACCTGTACATTGGCCCTACCCATGCCATGAACTTGTTACCTGGACCTAAAACATTATTAATGACCTTTGAACCCATGTGCTCGATATATCTTGTGACACTCTTACCCGTGTTATTTGACCTAATGACCTTACTTTGCCTATTTCTGTGTCATTTATCTTAACCCAAACTTTGGTGTATCGGAACATACCTACATGTTCCTGCACCTGACCTGCAATGTGCTTCCACACCATATCTTATACCTTGGATACCAGAATCACTTCAACCTTGTTTGGATAAACCTATCGACCTTGGACGATGTAGAGTTTGCATGCATTTCAACTTGTTACCGTGATGTAGTTTATACATGTGTGTGCATTTGACTATCACTACCTTTGACCCTGGCCCATTACCTTGATTGTCTAATTTGACCTCTACCCCATTACCCCCGTTGTCCACCTTCCTCTTCATTACATCCACCTTTTATCAAACCACTCACCAATTCTATCTTCTACCACATTAGTTCCTAGTTTGAGGGGGATCACCTTCACCCACACATGGGGCAACCACATCTTAGTTTTGTCAGCGTTGCTTACCAATACAAGCTATGCAACAAAAATAGGAAAAATGTAGACACCAAAATTGGGTCACACGCCCCTTGGTCCCTCCTCAAGTAACAACCTTTCGTTAATTAGCTCCCCTTTCTATCTAGATTAATTAATTGTTTATAATTAATTAAGCTCCCATTTCTATCTAGATTAATTAACTATTTCTAATTAATTAACCTCTCGTTTCTATATAGATTAATTAATTATTCTTAATTAATTAATTCTCTCTTCTATTTAATCAATAAATCGTCATTTGTTTGATTAAAATACTCTTATAATATAAATCATACTAACTACCTCTAAAAAAATTCTATAAGCTTACACACGTATTAATTAATCACTTTGGTTAATTAATAAAACCCCACAATCCCCAAGAGTCATTAGAGGACAAACTAAAATTTCATAAAGTAAACTCAACCACTTCTAAACCATGTTTATCCCCAACTAATCCAACCTCTCTATTATCCCACATGTAAAGTGATGTCGAGATTATTTTATCCATTGGGCTATATAAAGATCCCTCCTCCTACCTTTCTTCTTATACCTAAATGAGCATAGAGCCTATACTATAGCCATTTTATACTCTTAGTGCATTATTCTATTAGAGGAGCTAGCTATCTTCATTTCTTACATTCATACATCCATGTTTTGAAGTCACATGGTGATGTGTCAAATGGTCTTATAGCCATGGATTGACAAGACTCCATTGTTGAAAACCTTGGGATTCAAGCATACAATCAACCCTTTTAATTGTTAAGGATCTAAATAGTTTCATTTCATTAGTATTCAATTAGAGATAGAGGTTAATTTGTTTAGCATGTTAGTTTGAATATTCATTTCGTGTTCTAATGCAAATATGTTAATAGATTCGATTTGTTTAAGATCTAAGCATGATGGTGCATAGATTTTAGTTTAGCATTTTATTGAGGCTATTAGGTGTTAGTCTTGATTTTATTTGCATAGCTAACTAATTCTTGCACACAGTGTGCACACATTAATGCATGGTTAATTGATAATTGATTTAAGTGAGAAATATGAAATTGAAATTAGGTTTTTAAGGAATGATTCACCCCCCTTAGTCCATTGTGCTTCCAATAAGAAAAATAGAATATTTTATTGGTTCATTCTTTATTTTCATATACATAATATTCTATCTTAGAAATCTTCAGAATCTTTGAAAAATATTGTTTATACTCCATATATACATTCTATGCTATTTTTACATTATAGTAGTGCCTAATAATTCCAACCATTCATAGCGGTCACCTTCTACGTGCAATGTTCAGGATCCTTTAATACTTATTTTTTAAACTAGTAATTTTCCATTAAATCATACTAGAATCATTTTATAGGTAAAAAATGGCCAAAAATTAACAAAGAGACACTTATATGTCTATAACAAGTATGAGGCCATTACTCACCTTTGACATTGATTAGACATATCACACTCTCTTAGAGAACTTTCACTATATTGAGGAATGTTACCGGAGATGAATAAAATATGTAATATCTCATGAAATGGCCTTATAATATTCAATCAAAATTAATATCAAATAAAATAGATAAAATTTTCATGATATTTAATTTTAAATTTTAAAATAAGGTTAAATTTTTATCGATGTTGTATTTTTTTGTGTATTACGACAATTAGAAACCATTTTGATAGATTAATGTTTACCTTTTCGATAGTGTATGATGATAGATGGTGAATAAATGATAATGAATGTTCAAAAATGCAAGAGAAACTATTGATATTTTATTATATAAGCCTTATTGATTACCAATAATTGGAGATGGAAATTATTTTTTAGATCAAGAGACAACTAATCAAGATGAATATACAAGATTGATTCATAATTACTAATTTACCATTATAATTTATTATTAAGTAACCGTATTGGTTTTATATGTTACATTTTTATTGATCATTAACATTTGAAATCTAACGAGAAAATTATTTCAATTTGTTAGTGTATTAATCAACCATACACTAGTATAATAAGATTAAAGACGTACGGTAAATTATTTTAGTCTTATTACACTTTATATATAGTTATCTGCATAATGTGCAGATATACATACAATACATACTAAATCCCTACATACCTACATACATATATAATACATATATATCATATTATAGATACATATATATATTCATCTATATATATATTTTTATAGGTAATGTATGTAGTATGTATGTATATATATGTATGTATGTATATATAATATCTATATATATATCTATTATATATATATTACATACCTACCTACGAATAATACATATACATATATATATATATTCTCTCTCTACTCCTCTCTTCTCTCTCGTCTCATCTCTCTCTCTCTCTCTCTCCTCTCTATATAGCTATATCCCCCCCCCCCCCCCCCCCGCCCCCTCTCCCTCCCTCTCATCTCCTCTCTATATGGTATATATATATATATATATAGATGTGTGTGTGTTTGGGTGTGTGTGTGGTGTGGTGTGTGTGTGTGTAGATATATATCTACACACATATACATACATATATACATATATATATATACATACATATATATACATATATACATATACATATATACATACATACATACATATATACATACATACATATATATATATATATATATATATATATATATATATATACACACACACACACACACACACATACATACATACATACATATATATATGTATGTATGTACGTACGTACGTGTGTGTGTGTGTGTGTGTGTGTGTGTGTGTGTGTGGTGTGTAGTATGTATGTATGTATATATGTATATTCCATGTGATTTCAATAGATTTTGTTGTGCTTCTAAAATAGGTTGTTTGACTTCTTCGCACACATGATGCCAAAGACTGTATTTTTCCTAAAATGATCTCCCACATATCTTTCACACAATCCATTCTAACTGATTCCACACACAACAATTCCTAGCTCTAATACTAGATTGAGGAAAAATATGCAATGCTTCAATGTTTTATTGATCAACTAGAGCAGATTATATAAAAAAAAATTGGGGAGAAAAAAGGAAGTTGCTAAAAAATAATGGAATAATTTGTTGAATGAAACTAACAATTCTACCACCTAATACCCGCAAACTACCTACAAATTTATTGCGCTAAATCTGCTAACAAATATTATATTTAGCGCATCATATTTGTAGGTAGTTTGTAGGTATTAGGTGGTAGAACTGTTATTTTCACTCAACAAATTATTCCATTATTTTTTAGCAACTTCCGTTATGACGGTCTTCATTCAACAAATTATTCCATTGGTAAAGCAGTTATTGACGGTCTTCTAAAATGTTCAAATCCCACTTCCATCAGTCAAGCAGCTTCTCATCAACAATTTGTGGATGATACAATTCTTCTCTTAATGGGATCCATCCTTGAAGCTAAGGCTACCAAGGATATTCTACAACTTTACGAAGCTGCTTCTGGGCAAGAGATCAATTATGATAAAAGTTCCATTTTATTCTTCAATACTCCTGAGGAAAGACAACTTAAAATTGCAAAAATTCTGGGAAGTAAAATAAGTGCACTTCCAACCACTTACTTAGGACTCCCTCTTGGCACTAAAAACATTTCTACCAAGGTGTGGAATAATCTGTTGGCGAGATTTTTAAAAAAAATGGCTGGATGGAAAGGAGCCATTCTTTCTAGTGCTGGTAAATGCCTGCTCATAAAAAACACTCTTCAAAATCTGTCTGTCTATATCATGTCTCTATATAAGATCCCTTCTACCTTCAGAGAAAAAATTGAGAGGGTTCAGAAAAACTTCTTATGGCATTGCATGGAGGAGAAGTTTAAATATCACTTACTTGCTTGGGATAAGGTTTGTACTCCAAAATCTATAGGAGGCCTAGGCATAAAAGATATCAAGAAAATGAATGAGGCTCTTATTGTGAAAATGGGTTGGAGAATGCTATCTGAGAAGTAACCCTGGATAGAATTAATTAAGGATAAATACCTTAATCAACAAGTTGTCTCTTCTTTTCTTCAAGATGAGCATCTTTCTTATAGTTCTATTTTTTGGAATAACTTAGTGAAGAGCAGAAATTTCATAAAACAAGGAAGTAATTGGAAAGTGGGAGATGGTTGTGATATAAAATTATGGGATGATAACTGGTTTAATTGCAGCCTTATGGATAGATTTGGTGTAGTCAAAGATAGTCTTGAAAGCAAGTATGGCACTAGAATCAAGGATTATATTGAAAGAAAGGGTAACAAAAAGAAATGGAAAAAACTTTCTGTGGATAGAGATGATCTGATCCAAACTATTTCCTCCCTGTAAGATTAGTTGGACCTTATCCCCTTAAGTTAGCTGGAAGTTAAGGATGAGTTGGTCTGGAGCAGTTCTATTGATGGGAACTACTCTGTTAAAACTGGCTATAATACTTTCTTCGACAATATTCAAACTGAGTTTAAATGGAGTAGAATTTGATTGAATGAGCTAACACCTAAAATTAACTTTTTCTTTTGGCTTGCTCTCAGGGGCAGAATTCTTACCACTGACAACCTGATAAGAAAAGGTTTTATAATACCTAATAGGTGTCATATGTGTAAAAAATACTCTGAGGATATCAGTCATTTTCTTGTCCATTGTGAATATGCTACCAAAATGTGGAGTTTTGCCCTCTCTAATTTTAAAGCTTCCTGGGTGGTTCCGAAGGATTTCAGTCAGCTCTAGACATAATGGAGCCCACCCTATAAACATTGTGTTGTGAGAAGGCTCTGTAATTTGGTAATGCCTCATATTATTTGGAGGATATGGAAAGATAGAAATGATATCATCTTTAGAAATAGTAAACAGAATTATAAGCTTAGTATTGGGAAAATTTCTAATGTTATTAAAGAGAATATTGCTAGATTTAAACCCCCCAAGAACAAGAGTTATCCATAAAATGAAGAGCATATCTTGTCCCAATGGTAGATTGGAGCTGAGAATATCTGAAATAATTCAGGTAATAATATTGATAGATCTTTGATACACTGGCATTCTCCTGATCTCAACTGGTGTAATTTGAACTTTGACGGGGCCTCTAAGGGTAACCCTGGAATTACAGCTCGGGGAGGAGTGATCCAGGATCATAAAGGAAGTTTGGTTGTTGCTTATGCCAGTAAAATGGGAATGTAAACTAATCATTTTTCCGAAGCATTATCCGCTTTATAGGGCCTTAGAATTTCTTAGACTCATAATATCCAAAATCTCATTCTGGAAGGAGACTTGCTTAATATCATTAGTCATCTTAATTAGTGTTCGCCCCCAAGTTGGAACATCAAAGATTTCATCTTGGAATCCATAAGTATTTGCCAAACCTTTAATAATATTCAGATCAAGCATACTTACCGGGAGGGTAACAAGGTGGCAGATGCATTAGATAACTATGGCATAAATTTTAATTGCATTATTTGGGATAATAGTGATCACATTCCTAAGCAGATTCAAAACAACATACAAGCGGATACTTATGAACATGAAAATTTGGAATAAGATTAATGAGCATTTGGAGTGGGTCTTTAAGAATAAGACTTTCACATGTGCTGATAAGCTTAAAACAACACTTAAGAAAATCTTGATGGGAAATCAAGGTTATAGAAAGTATAATGATGATTTAAAGTGGATTTATCTGAAGATTAAAGCCACACATGTGGGAAATATTGTGCCTATAACAACTATTAAACATATTTTTATGGATTTTCAAGTCCGTAGTAAGGCTGATGATGATCTAGAGTGGGATTCTAAGGGGGTTGATGTTCACGCATGCGGGATTTCACAGGTACATAGTAGCATTTACACAAGTATTCATAGGAAGTGTTATGACAACAACAGCTATACTATTCATCATTCCCATCGCATGAGAAAAAACAGAGAAAGGTGGGTTTGAAATAGTGTCTATTATAGAATTCCTCATAGGGATTTTGAATTTTACACTTTTAATCACTTAAGCATGGTGAAAATGGGAGGATCCCCTTGTCAGATCGAGCCCAGCGCAAACTCGGAGTGGAATAATAATGAAGAGCTTTGGAATCTTCTCAACCAGGGAGGCATTACTAATTTTGTTGAGAAGATACAGGGTCTTGACCAAATCATTTCTGTGTAATTTGTGAAGGATTGGAAAGACCAAAAATTTGAATATGGTGGACAAAAAATATTGATCAATGAAGAGTTAATCACTGAAGCTATAGGCCTTGGAATGGATGGTTACCACTTTTTCAATAAAAGGATTAACAGGCCTGCTGAGGAGAGAAAATTTGTGGAGGGTAATGAGAAATTGGTATTTGTCATGGTGGGTTTGCAGGTCAGCTCTATCCCTCTACCTTTTGACAAGGTCACCCATATGATGGTGCGATACATCTCTTTATAGGGGAGATTTGTCACAGTGCCCTTAAAACATCTTGTGTTCCTTAATCACTTCTACAGAAATTTCACGATATGTTTCCCTCATTATCTGCTTAATTCTCTTGAGCGCTCCATTTTGGAGTTCTAAAAGCATACTCATGCGGTCCCTTTACATCAAGGTCTCATTTTCTTGTTGCATACACTTTTTCTTCTGAAGCTTCCTGGCATTCCGACTTCCCCCATCTCAGTTCCATCTTTTCCACTCACCGCTGTTGATACCCCAATTTATTCTCCTTATATCCACATCACTGTCGCTGCTACCCCTATGCCTTCCACTACTTCTACCTCTATGCCTTCCTTCTCGGCTCCCCCTGTCATCCCCCCCACCTCTACTCCCACCCCCTTCACCTCCACTTCGACCAGACCTATAACTAGGTCTTCTAAAAGGCTGAACATGGATACCCCTATTTCGGGGAATGCCCCTCAGGATTTGGAGGTTGCTCATAATCTCCTTCATATTAGTAGTACAGGTTCTTAGGAGACACACGCTGAGAGCTCCACAAAAAGGCTGGAAGCATTAAAAACAGACATGTTGCTGTTGAAAGAAGAAGTCAAAAACTTGGCTAAGCAAAAAGGTAAGAGGATGAATGAGGAGGAGGCTGATATTGACATTAAACAAGTTGATGAAATTTACAAAAAACTTTACTCCCTGGACAACCCTCTAGGGAAAACCAAGACTCACCATGACCATAATATGGTTATTTTTAGTGCAATTGAGGAATTTATTGAGCAACATGTCTATTGCATCTCTAATCTCAGTGGAATACCAGCAACTCTTTGGGGCACAAGAAAAAGAAAGCAAACAAACCATTCAACAGATGGATATTACTGACCCTACTCATATGACGGCATTGGCTATGTTCACCTCCTAGCAGGCTATTAAATCCAGAATTGCCAAAGACGCCAAGAAGTAATTATGGATCTGCGATGCTCTTACTGCCTTCTATCGTGTTTTGTGCTATTTTTTTGCTGTGTTTTGGCTGCTCTTATGCAGTGTTTGAACCAGTTTGATGTTTTGTGGTAACTGCTCTTTCGTTACTCTAGATTTCTATGTCTTATCTAGATCTTTATCTGTCTTATAATGTTTTTCATTCCTATTCTGGCTTCTAGGCCCTCTTTTTATACAAGGGTATAGTCCCTTTCAAAAAACTATTTGCCAATAATAAAAAAAACTTCCGTTTTCCTACCCAATTGTTTTTTATATAATGTGCTCTAGTTGATCAATAAAACATTGAAGCTTTGAATATTTTGTATGAATCTATTATTAGAGATCGGAATTGTTCTATGTTATCCTGTAAAATTGACAAGGGAAATTTTGCAGGTAACCATAGCAAAAATTTCCATTTTGGTCCCCCATTAAGGTCTCTTAATGTTCAGAATGACATAAAATCCCTTTCCAGAAAATCTAGTTTTTAGAACTTGGTCATTTTCAACCTTTTTGGGTTGGGCGTAGTTTTCATTAACATTACATCAACCAAAACTACGCCCCTCTATTCCTTTGGTGCATTCTAGGGAGTGTCAACACTACAAATGTTGTGCCTCTCAAATGTGCGCCAAGGCACAAGCGCCATCTTGCTATCACTTTCTAAAGTGCGAAGTGGGTGCTGAAAACGTAGTGTCGACACTATCAAAGCTACACCATGGCATAAATCTCTTCATGTTGACATCCACTTAAGTGTGCCATAGGAAAAAGTTGGCGGTGTATTTATTGCACCTTTTGCTATATATAGGCATGTCCGACCTGTCATTTTCACAATTGAAAAAACATGAAAAGTTATTCCTCTGTACTTGTCAAGTGTTCTTGTCATCCCACTGCGTATTGCCATTTGTCATGATTTGTGGACCCCATATCATCTCCTTTATCGTTATATATTCCTAGGTAAGTGGTTCCTGTCATCCTCGTTCTTGTGGATTTAGTTCTTTGTGGTTTTTTTGTCAAAGTTTAGGTGATTAGAATTGTTAAAATAATGAAGGACAATGAACCTAAGAAGATAGGGACAATCCCAATTTACATATTTCAAGTACCCACCTTCAAAACCCATTTTTCTCTCCTTCCAGATCTACAAATCTAGAAGACTCTGCCACAAAACAACTCAAACTCATTTGTCCCCTTATCCCCTACTTTGCTAAGTTTTCCCTCCTGAGACATCAAAATCTGAGCCAAATGAGTGAAAATCATGATTTTTTTTGCAAAACAACCCACTATTTTTCCTTCAGCACAAGCATCATTCTTGTTACATCAAACACAGTCGTGCCACAGGCACACTGTCCCTACATGCGGCATAAGCCCTTCTCCGCGGGCCTTGTAAAAAACATTGCAAAAATTCCCTAGGCGCAAGCATTGGTGCACAAAGCAACTAACAACAACATCTGAATGTTGTGAAAACCTTTCTCATGCCACGCAAACTAAAACACTTGGTGCACCTCACTCTCATGCAACATCTACCACATCTGTGCCAATGGCACATCCCGAGACCTTGCTAAACCAAATCATATCTGCGCCCCCGCTTAAAAATACTTCCATATGGCATGAGTGCACATTCCTTCGACATCAAACATTTGAATGTTGTGTGTAGTCTTTTCATGTACCCTGTGCCCCTTTTGGTGTTGTTTTCTCCCATGAAACACTTTCCCAAAGTGCACCTTGCTTTTCTAAGTCCCTGCAGCCTGCAGTAAAGCTGCACCTTACACCCAGAGGCTCATAAATTACTAACTTTTCATTCTATAAGATTTTATGGACGAATTAACATCTAACATGGCTCTTCTGTGATGGACTTCCCTGATTCTTCTTACATATCAACAAGCTGAACTTAGATTTACACATGTCTTCATTGAGTAAGAAGCCAACTAAATCCAATAGGTAAAGCCAACCTAACAAAAGTATGAAATGAAATATAAATACTAAAGGATCAGGATGCCTGAATCTCTTGTAGAGTGTGATCTTGATATCAGAGATTCAGAACTCAGGCACATTGACATGGAGGACTGCTGGGCTAGAACCAAGAAGGTCACAGGTAGCCCATGGATGGATAAATTGGTTGGCAGTGGTCTACACTTTGCCACAGGGACTCCCAGTGAGCACAATCAACAACAAATTTATGATGTTGGTGGGTTGTTGTTTCAATAAGGACACAAGATATGTTGAAAATGAGAAGGGTGAGGTGATAGTCAACCTCACGGCCCAAAATTTTGAGATCATGTTGGGCATCCCTCACCACCAACATTTTGTAGCAATAAGCCACGAGGACTTCATGAAGACATGGAATGAAAATTGAAGGCAAATGTATGTAGTTAATGAATGAGGTGTACCTCAAAGAATAAGAAGGTGATAAGCAGGTGGCCACAAGTCATTCATTACAGTGACTTTTCAGAGGAGCCGAGTGACACAATCACCTTCTTGAGTAGGGTATTTGGGCTCCCCAATGCCCATTACTTTCACAAATGAATGCTCCGATATTTAGAAATAATGAATAAAAATGTTCCTCGATCAACGTTTTGAATGGGGAGAGATTATCAACAACACAATCTTGGAGAAACTTCAACAACTTTCAACAACTGGGAGGTTCTATATGAACTCCTATGTGGTATATGCTACTACCCTCAGAGAGGGACTACCCAACATTGAATCGGTATGGGGTATGGCCCTAGGTCAAAATATACGAGTACTATCTAGAGTTAGGACTGGAGAACATAGCATAGCCCAATTCAGTAAAGTCAATGATGTCTTCTTCTATGGCATCATCTACCTCTTGAGGCCCAACATGACTTACGTAGTCAGACGACCAAAAGTGTGGTCACCACCACAAAGAAGTGGGGAGCATTATTCATGTAATTCCCCACTTTCACCTATCTCAAAGCCGCTAACTTCTTGGGAGAGCCCGCCAAATTACCGAGGTATGCGGGATCCAAGCTGATCCTATTGGAGCTATCTAGACATCTTATCACATACCATGAGAAGTGTTTGAAAAGGAAGAAGGGTGGAACTCCATTCCCCCTCACAGTCGGTAGGTACACCTGCACTTCACAGAGTAAAGATCGGGAGATGTTTGCAGAGCTTGAATTACTCAATTTGAATCATAATTTCCTAGCAAGGCCAACCTTTGATCCTTGTGATTGCCTTCCAAGGGAAAATATCGATCCAATTCACTGTCCCTGCAGATCAAAGATATCTACATTGATCTATGTCATGAAGATGAGCTCAGACGAAAGGATCACTCCCGCCTGGCCCTAGTAGAGATCATTCAATATGGTGTGGCTATCATCCTAAAGGGTTTCCAATTAACTGATCAAGAAGTTGATCAGGTTTATCTAGACACGGATGGGGATAATTGGCCATTTATCCAAAATTGATAGAAATAAGGACCCTCAGACTATTGAGGAAAGGGTTAAAGGCAATTTGCAACACACCAAGCATTGGTGCAAGAAAAATGGTATCATCTACCTTGGGGTAGACTTTACCACGTCTCCCTTGGGCGATGCACCCATCCAGGACGAAACACTTGCCTAAAGGCAAAGGGAAAGATATAGAAGGAGAGGCAAGCACTGCTCAGAAAGAAGTTCCTGAAAGCCCTCCTTCCACCACCGAAGAACAAGTTGTGGACGTAGTGTCCTCAAGAAGAGAAGAAGTAGCCAGTGCTCCAATGGACACATCCACTCAAGATGTCGTCACATGCTACAACTGGTGAAGTATCAACCATTCCCTCTCTCGTTCCTCCTTCCCCTCCTCATGTCGCTTAACCAACTACTCCTTTGGTTGTGTCTTCTCCCTCGTCTTCTACCATTCCCCCCTCCCTCTTCCTCTATCTTCTCTTCCCTCACGAATCTTTTTCCCAAGCATTTCTTCCCTCATCTCATAGATCCCTTCTGCCCCCACGGTTTCCTCTCCTATGCAGTCACTCCTAACCCCATGAGCATTAAAGCGCGTGTTGGCTTATTTTTCAATGCCACCACCAAGTGTCTTGACACATTTCCCTGTGTCCACTACAGTTGTTCCTTCTTCCACCCCCGTTTAATCCTCTTCCTCTGGTCCCACTCCCCTAAGTCTAGAATGGATCTCCAAACACCTGAGCCAACATAAGAGGAAATTCCCTATTGCATCCTATGGACTTCTCCATTATTCCGGCTAAAGGGCCTAAGAAGCAAAAGGTGATAATTTTCTTCTCTCAAATGCTTCAGTGAAGGGTTATGAATCACTACCCGTAACATCCTCATTTTTTCAACATTAGAAACAAGTCAAATTTTTCTTTTGTAAATGCTTTCCTAGTTCTAAATTACATAATTTAGAACTCACAATTCAATAACATTCTTAAGAACAGATACCATATGCACTTTAATGACTCGGAGTACCTCCGATCTCTTCATTCCCTGACTCTCGGTAATCTCCCGATCTTTATGATGTAATCAGATAGCGTTTTTATTTCAACAACATCACTCTTGGTGGTTTATCTTCCCTCTTCCTGGGATGCAGAAGGCGCTAGCCAACGAACTAACTGAATAACTATTACATCATTCATCGGCAATCTCAGTCCTTAGACCATGGTCTCAGGACAACGAGGCATTCAGCTGGCGATACTTTGGCCAAGAGTGGAAAGAACATATGGCTAATGTCCTCGTAGGCCTTACAGCATACTCGATCAATCTGAATACGTCCTTCACCCATTCGTATGTATGTTAGAATTCTATACCGACTTCCTGTCAGCCCTCCATCCCAGGTTAATACTCGGAACGGATTAGTAAGTGACAACATTATATGGAATGCACACAAGGACTAGGGATAAATGACATACTAGATGAACCCTCAGTTAAACCATTGTTTCAAGATCCCCCTATCTCCTAGGCAGCCTTATATAACCACATTCCTATCTCGGCCCTCGAGTAACTTGTTTCGGTTAAAGGTGTAATCTGCACGATCCAGATGCAAAGGGTTCGTCATCAGTCACCCTGCAATTGTTGTATCTTCGAGAAGAGCCTAATCTCTCGAAGGTATAGCCTTGCACTTGACTTGTGCTTTCAACCAGAAACCCCGCCTCGAAAGACTACTACTTGCCATTTAACATTACTCACATTGAGTTAAAGTAATATTAAAAGACGTTCCCTAAGGTTAAGTCTTTCCCGATCCCCCCGGAATCCTCATGTTAACTTCACTCATACCTTGCAAAAATAACAGGCCGGACACTCTCCCTCCCCTCTCCCTCCTCTATCCCCCCCCCTCTTCACCTTCGCAATAGAGCGCACTACATAGAAAGTTATCGACCAAGGTCGCATCAAGGAGTTCATAGAATATACATAAGTCTAAATCACCAAATTAGACATAACTCGAAGACGTGCACACGAGAGTTGCCAACCATAACCCTGTGGGGTTTAGTTCAGTTCTCAGTACTGAAGTTTATCGTACTTACGAGTATCAAGAGATAAACGCTTACGAATCCCAATTAAATGTTGTCTTGTTGGCATAAATAGCAAGACGAGGGATGAATAATTTGAATTCTGCTGGGGGAGAGGGCGCTGAGGTGTTATGTGATCCCGCCTTGCAAAAAGACGTGAGCTCAAAGTCAAATTTTTGATCTTTAAGATAACACATACTGATAACGGCCGAAACAAGCATAAAATTCACATCTCAAATCTGCAAACTGACAGTGACAATCACAACTCCTCCATTAATACAATGATACAATGCCCCTCCGGTATATACTGAAGAAGTCAAACATCAAAATAAGATACAAAAAAACGCACCTAATTAGCAATACTGCCGTCCAGGCCGCAAAAAACTATACAAATACATTTTATGCATTCAGCAGACTTGCATACATTACTCAAACAAAAAAAGGAAATATTTCCACATATAGTACATTTAGAAATCAAGTTGGAATGCGACTTAAATCAATCTAAACAAATCATATCATCCTTCAGCTCTGCGTCCTTTACCACTTACGGCATCCATCTACAAAAATTTGTCAACATGTTAGATCGATGAAACTGAGCATGATAAACCTACTCGGAAAACAAGGGCAGATCACCGCAAGTTGTCCATGAAACACCCATTTAATGAATCATATACTAACCATGAACTATTCGACGACCTTTTGTGTAAAACAACATACTATAACGCATAGCTCTCTAATTATAGTCACTTAAATAGTTTCAGATACGTGGCAATTACTTCATCAAAACGTTAGTGCCCAAAAGACAAAGGCTCAACCCAACTAACCCATCTGAATCCCAAGGACAAAACATCGACAGATTATATATATTCAACACAATAATAAATTTTCTAAAAAAACCTTTCCATGATTCCATCAGCAGATAAAACAATCCAACAGTTGATACAATGAGATATATTAATAACAAAGAGAATAACGAATTATACATATTTCCTTCAGAAGCTAAATCTCATGACTCGGAGTACCTCCGATCTATTCATTCCTCATGACTCGGTAATCTACCGATTATTCATGAGAAATAAGACCCCCGCTGTCCGGTAAGCGTTTTTATTTCCAAACATTCACTTTGTGGTATTTCCCTATTCTGGGATTCAGGATGCCCTCTAGAGAGAGACACAGTCCAACGAAACCCACACCTCAGTTGTAAAATGAAGAAGACACTCAGGACTACCCATCCGAAGCTGCCTCGGCATCTACCCACCTCACCTTAGACACAGGTGACTCAAGGAAAACGCAATAGCAGTGCGATACTTTGGCCAAAGATTTGAAACAATGTGCTTTATATGTCTCGTGTCATGAACAGGCCCCCCAGAAAAAACTCATCAATCTGGAATACGTCCGTCACCCCATCTTACTGTGACTTTTATGGTTTAGAATGTCGATACCGACTTATGTCAGTCCATACTTCCAAGGTGAATCACTCGGAAACGGATTAGTAAGGTGACAAAAATTATATGGCTGCATCAAGGACTAGGGAAAGGATGGACATACTGGGGAAACCCTAGTTCAAACCAGTGTGTCAAGGATACCCGAGTCTCTGCAGCCTTATCAGTAACCAAATTCTAATCGGCCCTTTAGAGTAACTTGGTCGAGTAAAGGTGTAATCTTCACGATCACTGCAAAGGGTAGGTCATAAGTCACCTGCACATGTTGTATCTCGAGAAGATCCGAATCTTCTCGAAGGTATAGACTTGCAATTGACGGTGCTGTCAACCTTTAAATCCGCCCGCGAAAAGATCTTCTACTTGCTATTAAGCACTTAAGCACATGAGTTAATTAATTATATTAAAAGAAGTTCCTCTCAAGGTTTAGTCTTTCCCGATCCCTGGAATCCTCATCATAGAATGACTTTCTCAAATAAAGCCACTACATAGAGAAGTTATTAAGACCAAGTCTCATCACGAGTTCTCATAGAAGATACATAAATTCTAAATCAACAAATTAGCAATAACTCATAATCTTCACACGAGATTGCCAATAACCCCTTTTGGTTTATTTCAGGTTCTCATTTACTGGAATTTGAAGTTAAGCGTACGTACTAGTATCAAGAGATAACGATTAAGAATCCAATAAATTTGTATTGGCATAATCAAGACTGGATTAATAATTTATTGGCTTGTTTAGAGTTCTGCTTAGGTTATTTATATCCTATCTTTCACAAAGCAGTATCTAAATTAAAATTTTAGCTTAAGATAACACATACTAGAATGCTAAACATCATAAGAATTCAGTCTATATTATGCAAAACTTACATTGACAATCACAAAAGTCTCCAAATTATACAAGGTAACAATCCCCCTCGGTAGATAAATGAAAGAAAGTCAAACTATCAAAATAAGATACAGCACAATAAGTAGCAAATACTTATTTCCTTCCTTTCAAAAACTATTACAAAATACATTTATGCATTCAGCAAACTTCAACATTACTCAACAGGAAAAAAAAGGAACATATTTCCCACATATATACATTTAGAAATCAGTTGTATTCTCTACATTAACAAATTAAACAAATAATTCATCCTATCAGATCTGCGTCCTTTTACCACCTTAAGGACATCCATTACAAAAATTGTCAACATGGGTAGTGCGAGAAAATGAGCATGGATAAAACACTTACACTCTTAAAAAACAATGAAATCCAATCAATTGTTTTCATTTAAAACCCACTGTTTAAATGAGATCATATTACTAAACAGTAACATATTTGGACTAACTTTGTAAAACAAAATACTATAAACGCATAGCTCAAATTATAGTCACTAAATAGTTTCAGATACTTTTCAATTACTTCATCAAACCGTTAGTGACCAAGAAGACCAAATGCGATCAAACCAACACCCATCGAAGCCCAAGGACAAAAACATCAGGGACAGATTATATATATTCAACACAATATAATAAATAACCTTTCATGATTCCATCAGCAGGATAGAACAATTCAAAGTAGCATAAAACAATTTATATATACTAATAACAGACGAGAAATAAACGACTTATACATATTTCCTCAGAACTAGCTTCATGACTGTATCCGTCTTTCAAGAGCAAGGCATTCACTTAACCACGTGCCAAAAAAATCAGACGAGACCATCCAAAGCACACATATTTGTAATGATAAAATATAACAAAACTAACTGTAGTTATCCAGCAGTACAGTAGCTCCAAGCTAAACAGTGATGAACCTCTATCCAGACAAAAACTCCACAAGACCTCCACAACACCCTCCACAGGTTGAAAGCTGGCAAACAAAAGGGATTCACCAATTACCTGTCGAGGTTGCAGTCGACGGCTTTTGTTCATCTAGCGCAAGGAAGGATAGTCACTGCAACAGAAGACGAACAAGCCAACAATCCCATACATCAACCTACAAGCCCATTCTCGTCCTTACTAAACAATGTAAGGCTTTTAGATCAAAGTTGGAAATCAAAAGATCTTCTCTTTATGCAGTAACAAGAACTCAATAATCATTAAAGCAATGACGTTTCCCATGAACTAGCAGAGAGGGATTTTTAAACGAATCCCGCACAACATGCATAGCCTATCTAACTGGGGAATTTAACAGAAAGGGAAACCATAGCATATCGAGGTCACTTCTGGACGCAGTCCAGGGTTGAAAGTATGGTATCCACGACCCACTAAATAAAAAGCAAATTACATTGATGTAAAGGGGCTATTTAAAGAATGCCAAAAAGCCCAAACCATTACATGTTATAATCAGGTTATATAGAACGCAGTGACAAGATTACTATCAAAGATTTAAAACAAATAGTTTATAACAGTTCACGATAAAGCTTCTACAGAAGAATGATATACAAGATAATACAAGTTAGAGATTCTGACCATGCCAACAATGGTCGAAATTCACAATCAGGTATAAGAAAATCTAAATACCTGATCAAAACGAGGAATCCAATGAACCCTTATAACAATATCGATTCAAAGATTGATTTAGAGTGGAACAATAATAAGTACCCAACTGAGTCTGAACCACAAGCCTTTGTAAAATGAAGGGATTTGTACAAAATAACAGAAGTGTATACCTGTACTCCTTCAAGATCAGACAAATCAAATTACCAAAATTCCAAATATATATAGCTTTCAACAAGTGTCCCAAATATACGACACCTTAATGACTCTACAGAGTCGTTTGCAAATACAATAAATACAGATATCCATATTGCATACTTCAACGGGTTGAATCCCATACACAACGCAAAGAAAAACAACTTCAACCGGACGATCGCACTGGATAAGTTACACAACAAGTTATTTATCACAAATAATTAAAGACAAAACGAAAACCCCACAAAAGAATCAATACCACCACCAATAAGAACCACGGACATAGCTTACAAAAATTTCAATAAAAATGAACAAATCAAAACAAAGTCCATTAGTATCCCCTCCGACAAGTATCACAACAAGAACCACATTAGCCTGTACCCATACGAGAACAATTCAGGGTTCTCACAGAGATGCCTAGCTACATTCTTGCGAATATATTACGTAAATTAAAGCAGAATATAAAACACAAAGAATATCCAGCAAAAAGTTCGAAATACAATAAACACCCAGCAAGGGTTAAATGAAAAACAAAAACCAGCAATGAAGGTTACAGGGATCAAAAATCACAACAAGACACCATAGAAACAACCAATTCCAAAAAAAGCCTCTGAACGAGTTGTTCTAATGAAATCATTTGAAAGAGAGCAAGATTTAAAGGTTAGGGCCTAACATGCCTGGAATATTGCTCCAAAAAGGTAGAAGAAGACCACTGCAAGAGCTCAAACCTTCTCCTTCTTTTCAAGTTAGAGCCACCAACAAAAAATTTGAATTTCATTGATATAAATTTCCTGGCCAGAGGAAGAGCTATTACGCTCATACTTGCCCTGCAACACAAGAATAAGGTGCGAATAACCAGGGAACAGAAGAAGGACAAAACCAGAGCGCATGCCAAAACCAAACAAACCATTAAATTTCCATTTGCCATGCTTCTCGCGAAATCCGAGGGATTGACTACCGAGTAATTAATTGCATTTACTCCCAATTTCCTGCTCCATCTCCACTACCACTGACCGCCATAGTTGGCGATAGAAAAAAGCACATTAAAGACCATTTCCAACTTTGGCGACCATGCCACATTGGCTCATGTTAGCCGTTTTTAAAACCTCACCAAATTTACCTATCCCCTCATGCTTATCCAACGCATTACTAACATAGCAACTGCGCCCATGGTTCGCCACCCCTCCATAGGTCCCCTTTAATCCTTGCTCAATAGTTAGGTTAGTAACTTAGGTTAGGATTTAGGATAACACCTAGGTAACCTTTAGAACATAGATACTAACTTAGGCATTAGCTCTTAGCCTAGGTCTAGGTTAGATTAACACTAATCTAACCCCTAGGTTAAGTTTAGTTTTAGGTTACTAACATTAATAATTCCAGTTAGGTCTAACATTTCATATGCTCAGAAAAGAACCTACAACAATACATTCTCGAACAGGGTCTCACTCTTGTAGCTGCCATTAGGCTACATAATTATATGTAACAGATATTTACCTGGTCTGAAATCAAGACCTTCCAGATATTATTACGATATCGGGAACCAATTCATTTAACATGATCAACCTGAGTTATACTCCACACTAGCTTATTCAAGCATCCAGACCTTTGCAACTTTTTAAGGTCTGTAATTTTAATTCCTAACGAATAAACTTAAAGCACCACTTGGATCAATTCCACTGATCCAAGGCTAGGTCTTATAGATGGATAACTCCATAATTCATTCCGAGGTCAGATTAAACTCAGATGCAAATGAAATAAATAAAAGAGTCCAATCATATTCCGACTCAGTCACAGATCTACAAAGAAGATACAGTACATATCAAGCATGACTTCTCAATCAAAGGAACACATCCTTTTTACAAAGAAATCACATATCAACACTTGTATGCTCAGGAGGAAGTAACAACAGTTCAGGGTTGTTACCTGCTTCCCTCCTAAAAGATTCATGTCCCGATGAATTACATATTCAATTAACCTTCAGGTCAACCAATTATTAGTTCACAAGTCAATGCGACTATTTTCCAACTGAATAGTTCCAGAATCAATGTCACAACACATTTTATTCAGCCTGAATAATGTTTGCCTTCATCTGGCTTCATAAATACTTAAAAAAAATAAGTTCATAAAAGAATGTTTTTGTAAACAGATTTCATTCTGTGAAAAGAGAAGGAAAAACAATTTTCATCTCTTCCCATATTTTCCCCAAGTTACACTTTCTTCGTTAAACTAGTCCCACTGGACCTTACATTGCTGTATTTCATGATTTCTTAAATGCAATTGGCGAGTTTCCAGCAATCGTTGTGGGTTTTTAACCACGATTATTCCCTGGGTCTTGGACTACAAGGAATTCCAATTTAAAACATGTGACAGATCTGAAACGTATTTCTTAATGCAAAGAAAATATGGAAAACATCATGCATGCGAGATAAAGCAGGTGGGTAATGCTAAATGATAAGCTACAGGATTGATTATATTTCGACAATTTCGAAAGGTCCCACGAATCGAGGGTGACAACTTGGCAGCCTTGCCAAATTTATAGAACTCTTTCTAGGATTAACACGAAGAAAAACCTTCTCACCAAGCTCAAACCTTCTATCAACCCGCTTTAAGGTCAGCATAGCTCTCTGCCTATCCGCTACTTCCTTTAATCATTCAGGAATCAGCTTAACCTTGCTGTTCCATTTCAGTGAGAATCTCTGGTCCAATTACCACTCTATCCTCAACACTGTTCCAACTAACAGGAGTTCTGCACTTCTTCCATAAAGTGCCTTCAATGGGCCATTTTAAGAGATGAATGATAAGGGTGGTTGTATGCGAACTCAACTAATGGAAGATTACTCTTCCCATTTATATATTGATCCATGCAATACATTCACAACCATGTCCTCCAAACACTTGATTTACCCTCTCTGTTTGTCCATCCGTTTCCGGATGATATGCAGAATTGAAGTTTTAGTTTTCATTCCAAGAGCTGTATTAAGCGTTTGCCAAAACCTTGACGTCATTTCTGGATCCCTGTCAGATATAATCAATTTGGTACACCATGCAATCTAAAAATTTTGTGTACGAATCTTTTGGCCAGCATGGTGAATCATCCTTTAGATTTCTAGCGAATTGAAATGAGCTACCCTTAGTCCGTTTATCTACAACTACTAGGATAAACATCATGTTTATTCCTGGACATGGGTAATCCTTGTACAAAATCCATGGTTATTACTTGCCATTTGTACTGCGGTTATGCTATGAGGATATAACAGTCTCCAACAGGGTGCATATATTCTGCCCTTGACCCGCTGACACTCCAACAATGGGTCACCAAAATTATGACATCCTTTTTCATACCTTTCCAAAGTATTGCTGTTTCAGATCAGCAAGCATCTTTGTGATACCCGGGTGTCCAGAGAAAGGTGAATTATGAAATTCAACTAACAACTTCTTTCTCAAGTCGTTCAACATAGGTACATATACCATGTTTTCATAATGCAAGATTCCTTCATTATCAAAATGAAACCTTTATACCTTTCATCATTAGGTTCTGCCAGCAAGCACTGCTTTTACTTGCTGAAAGTAATTATCAGATTCTGAGGCACTCTTTACCTCCTCCTTGGAACTGAGTTCTTATGTTATAGAGAGAAATGTGCCTCCTATGACTTAGAGAATCAGCTACTCTATTCTCCTTCCCTTGATATAGCTAATATCAAAATACATTGTGATAAAAATTCTAACCACCTTCTCTGTCTGGCATTAAGATTAGGCTGAGTGAAAATATATTTCAGCCCTAAGTGATCAGTTTTTCAACTCAAAAGGTTTCCCAAGTAGTAGTGTCTCTAGACTTGAAGTGCATGAACAATGGCAGCAAGTTCCAAATCATGAGGGGCATAATTCAGCTCATGTAACTTGAGTTTTCTACTTTCATATGCCATGACTTGATCATTTTGTAAGCAAACCACCTCAAGGGCCTTCCCAGAAGCATCCGTTTACAACTGTAAAAACTCCCATTAGTGGTCTGGTACAGCTAATATAGGTGCAAAAGTCAACTGGTCTTTCAGACTTTTGAAATCCGTTTCGCCTTGTCGTTCCATATGACTTTCTTATCCTTCTTTTGCAATGAAGTTATTGGTGCAGCTTACCTTAGAAAATCCTTTACAAATTTTCTATAGTAACCAGCAAGACCCATGAAGCTTCTTACTTCATTGCACATTCTTTGGTGCAGGCCACTCAGTTATTGCCACTATTTTGAAGGATCTACAGCAATTCCTTCTTTACTTATGACATGACCCAAATAGTGAACTTCTGAATCAAAGAAAGAACATTTGGATAACTTACCATACAACTTATTTTTCTCAGAATTCCCAAAACTATCTTCAAATGCTCATTGTGCTCCTCAACGCTTTAGAATAAATGAGAATATCGTCCAAGAATACAGTACAAACTGGTCCAGATATTCTTGAAAAATATTGTTCATTAAGTTCATAAAGGCTGTGAGTGCATTGGTTAATCCAAAGGGTAGAACCGTGAATTCATAATGTCCGTACCTTGTTCAGAAAGTTGTTTTATGAATATCTTCTTCTCTAATCCTTAACTGATGATAGCCAGATCGAAGATCTATCTTAGAATAAAACCGCTGCTCCACGCATCTGATCAAATAGATCGTCGCATCCTAGGAAGTGGATATCTGTTCTTGATTGTTGCTTTGTTCAACATCCGATAATCAATATAGCCTAAGTGTTCCATCCTTCTTTTTCACAAATATCCAGGCGCACCCCAAGGTGAAACACTTGTCTAATCAAACCTTTAGTCAAAATTTCTTGCAACTGTGCCTTAAGCTCGACTAACTCTGTAGTAGTCTCCTGTAAGGCACTTTGGAAATAGGTTCTGTTCCCGGTTTGATTTTGATGGTGAAGTCAAATTCTCTCTTGGTGGTAACCCTGGTAATTCTTCAGGAAAACCATCCCTGACACTTTGTAACAAAGGAAATTGCTTCATGTTATCACCATCTTCTTCTGAAAATTCAGATATCTTTACTGCATAAAGGGTACATTCCTTTATTCTTAGCCTTTTTTAAGCTGCATACCTGATAGTTTTCTAACTGAAATTTCCCGTTTCACACCTTGAATCTCTGCTGGTCTCCAGCTGATCATCTAAACATTTTATGTTCTTTTCATAGCAATCTACCTTTGCTTTATGGTCAGCTAACCAATTGACACCGATGACAATGTTCATACGATCCCAAAGGTGTAACATAGAGGTCAACTTCTGTGGAGAAATTAACGTAAGTCAAGGACTGCCCCAAAAAGACACATACTCACTGTATGAACAAAGTTATTACCATACTGTACAGTCCAAGATTTATCCATTTTTTCCAGCTTTTCTTTTAAGTTTAGAAGCCAATTTTATTAGAAATAAAACATTTAGTAGCTCCTGTATCAAAAGAATAGTGACAGGTATGCAATAACTTACCGGAACTTTCTATAGGTGTACTTGCTTTTCAGGTTGCTTGTCTGCTATTGCAGCATGTATCTTATTCTACTGATTACGATCATCCTTCTTCAAAGGGAACTGATTTGCATAGTGGTCTTTGCCACAATTGTAGCAGCCTCCTACAGGTCCCTTTTTAGGCTCCGAATTGCCTCCAGCCTTGTAATTGTCACGTTGTCCTCCATAGGGCTTCTGCCCCATTGTTATAATTTTTAGCAAAATTATCCCTTACATTTCCAGCAGGCTTATTTATTGCTACTTTCTTACTGTTATCTCCTGGAAACTTACTCTGTTTCCTAACTCTTTCCATGGTCCTTTTCTGGGTGCAAGAGAGGTTGAAGAAGGATTTGCAGTCTTCTTCTGCACTTCTCTTTATGAGCAGAAATAGCCTTTAATTTCTGTTCTTGCCTTATGCCTTTTCAATCAAACTCCTTCCATATTGGTTGGACTGTGAACATCACGGGATTCAATCCCATGATGAATTTCCGTATTCTGAACTTCTCGTCAGTTTGATACTGCGGTACATACTTGAGGAGTTTTGTTAAACCGCTCCCAGAATTCAGTTACCGTTAGCTTCCCTTGAGATAAGTTCTGAAATTCTGTCATTTTCTGATCATAGAAAGTTGTGGCAGCCAATGTGCCTAAAATAGCCTTTAAATTGATCCCAAGTAATATTGGTCTCATCAATGTTTAGTTCAGCTTTACGGCTATCCCACCACGAAGATGCTTCGTGGGAAAGCTATAGGCTCCCCCAAATAGCTTGGGTTTCCTTTGAGAAGTTCCTTATTGCAAAGTACTTCTCTATTTCGCTGAGCCAGTTCTCAGTTCCATCTCCTAATGTGGTGCCATCATACTTAGGTGGACTTATCCTTTTTATATCATTTAGTGAGTTATGCTGCCAATCTGGCCCTTTTTGTTTTCTGGTTGGACAGGTGCATTCCCAGCATTAACATTAAACACCCATTTAGGATTGTCCTCAGGAGGTTGACTGATTGTTCTTACCAGCTTCTTCATTCTCCTCATTTCCCATCACCTGCTGCTCAAGTACAGCTAAACGATCTCTTGTGTCCAACAGGGCAGCAAGGATCTCATCAAGTTTCTGGGTTGTTTCCACCCCTCCTTCAGGTGGAGCATTATTCGCAACGTTTCCCCTTGTTCTAACCATTTTCTGTTACAAGAAAATTCAGGTTCTCATCAGATTATGGACACAATAGGCCCAAGAGCTGCAACCTTCAGCTCTGATACCAAGATGTAACATCCTCATTTTTCACATTAGAACACGTCAATTTTTTTTTTTGATAAATGCTTCCTGGTTCTAAATACATAATTTAGAACTCACAAATCAAATAACCATTCTTAATAACAGATAACCATATGCAGCTGTAATGACTCGGAGTACCTCCGATTTATTCATTCCATGACTCGGTAATCTATCGATCTATTCATGAGTAATAAGAGTTAGCGTTTTTTATTTCACAAATCACTCTTGCAGTTCTCTCCCCTATTCTGGGATTCAGAATGCTCTGTCCAAGGAACCTAACTGAATAACTGTTACCATTATTCATCGGCATCTCATCCCTTAGACCAGGTGACTCAAGAAAATGCAATCAGCAGCTTGCAATACTTTGGCCAAAGATTTGAAACATACTACTTATGTCTCGTATTCCTTAACAGCATACTCGTCAATCTAGAATACATCCTTCACCCCATTCTTATGTTATGTAGAATGTCTTATACCGACTTCTGTCAGTCCCTCCTATCCCAAGGTTAATCACTCGGAAATGGATTAGTAAGGTGACAACGTTATATGGATGCACTCGAGGACTAGGGATAAGATGACATACGGGGTCAACCCTAGTTAAACCAGTGTGTCAAGATACCCCGAGTCTCCTAGGCAGCCTTATAATGTAACCACATTCCTAATCGGCCCTAGAGTAACTTGTTCGAGTTAAAGGTGTAAATCTTCACGATCAATGCAAAGGGTGTCGTCATAAGTCACCTGCATTGTTGTATCTTCGAGAAGATCCTAATCTTCTCGAAGGTACAGCCCTGTAGTTGACTTGTGCCATCAACCTTTAAATCCGCCTCGAAAAGATCTACTTGCTATTAAGCGTTACGCACATTGAGTTAAATTATATTAAAAGACGTTCCCCTAAGGTTTAGTCTTTCCCGATCCCTGGAATCCTCATCATAGAATGACCTTTCTCAATAAAGCTCACTACATAGAGAAGTTATTAAGACCAAGGTCTCATCAAGGAGTTCATAGAATATACATAATTCTAAATCAACGAAATTGGACAATAACTCATAATCTTCACACGAGATTGCCAACAGAACCCCTTTTGGTTTATTTCAGTTCTCATTACTGAATTTATATCGTACTTACTAGTATCAAGATATAACGATTAAGAATCCAATTAAATGTTGTCCTGGCATAATCAAGACTAGGGATTAATAATTTAATTCTACTTGTTTAGCGTTCTGCTTAGGTTTATTTTATCCCTATCTTTCAAAAAGACAGTGATCTAAATTTCAAATTTTAGCTTAAGATAACACATACTCGAACTGCTAAACAATCATAAGAATTCAGTCTCATATTCTTGCAAACTTACATTGACAATCAAAAAAGTCTCCAAATTATACAATGATAACAATGCCCCTCCGGTATATAAACTGAAGAAATTCAAACTATCAAAATAAGAATACAGCACATAAGTAGCAAATACCTATTTCCATTCCTTTCAGAACTATACAAATACATTTTATGCATTCAGCATACTTCATACATTACTCAACGGCAAAAGGAACATCTTTACACATATAGTACATTTAGAAAATCAAGCTGTAATTCTACATTAAATCAAATCTAAACAATCTGATCATCCTATCAGATCTGCGTGCCTTTACCACTTACGGCATCCATCTGCAAAAATTGTCAACATGGGTTAGTTCGATGAACTGAGCATGATAAGCATAACTCTTAAAACAATTGCAATCCATCAATTGTTTTCATTAAACACCCTGTTTAAATGAGATCATATTACTAAACAAGTAAACATATTTTGGACTACGCTTTTGTAAAACAACATGACTATAAACGCATAGCTCAAATTATAGTCACTAAATAGTCTCAGATACTTTTCAATTACTTCATCAAAATGTTAATGACCAAGAAAACAAATGCATCAACCCAACTACCCATCTGAATCCTAAGGAAAACAACATTAGACGGATTATATATATTCAACACAATAAATAAATAACCTTTCATGATTCCATCAGCATGATAGAACAATTCCAAAAGTTAGATAAACAATTATATATACTTAATAACAGAAGAGAAATAAACGAATTATACATATTTCCTTCAGAATTAGCTCATGACTGTACCGTCTTTCCAAGAGCAAGGCATTCACCTTAAACACATGCAAATAAATCAGATGAGACCATCAAAAGCACTACATATTTGTAAAGATCAAATATAACAAACTACTGTAGTTATCCAGCAGTACAATAGCTCTCACGCTAAACAGTGATGACCCTCTACCAGACAAACTCCACAAGACCTTCCACAAGACCCTCCACATGAAGCGGCAAACAAGAAGGGATTCACCACATTGCCTGTCGAGTTGCAGTCAACGGCTTTTAGTTCAATCTAGCTCAAGGCAGGATAGTCATGCAACAAAAGACGTAACACGCCAACAATCCCATACATCAACCTACAGCCCATTCTAGTCCTTACTAAACACTGTAAGGCTTTTAGATCCAAATTTGAAATCAAAAGATCTTCTCTTTTATCGCAGTTAACAAGAGACTCAATAATCATTAAAGCAATGACGTTTCCCTATGACTATGCAGAGAGATTTTTAAACGAAATCGTAGTCACTTCTGGATGCATCCAAGGTTGAAAGTATGGTATCCACGACCCACTAAATAAAAAGCCAAATTACATGATGTCAAGTCCAACAAAGCCAAAAACATTACATGTTCATAATCAGGCTTATACAGAAGCAGTGACACTGATTACTTATCAAAGATTTAAAACTAAATCCGTATAACAGTATTCATGATAAAGCTTCTACAGAAAATGATATGCAAGATAAATACAAGTTAAAGATTCTAACCATGCCAACAATGGTCGAAATTCACAATCAGGTATAAGCAAATCTAAATACTGATTTCAAAACAAGGAATCCGACTGAACCCTTATAACAATATTCGCTCCAAGCTTATATAGAGTGGAAACATAATAAGTACCCAACTGAGTCTGCACCACAAATTCCTTGTAAAACGAAGGTATTCGTTACAAAATAACAGAATTCGCATTACCTGTTACTCCTTCAAGACTCAGACAAATCAAATTACCAAAATTCAAATATATATAGCTTCCACAGTGGTCCCAAAATATATGAATCATTCAATGAACTCTACAGAGTCGTTTCAAATACAATAAATACATATATCCATGTTGCATACTGTCAACGGGTTGAATCCCATAACCACAATGCAAAGGAAAAACAACTTCAACAGGATCGCAATGAGATACAGTTACACAGCAAGTTATTTATTCACAAATAACTTTAAATGACAAAACGAAACCCAACAAGAATCAATAACCACCACCAATAATAACCACGACAGAGCTTACAAAAAGTTCAATAAAACTAAACAATCAAACAAATGTCCATCAGTATCCCCTCCGACAAGTATCAACAACAAGCACCTCAGTAGCCTGTACCCATCACGAGAACAATTCATGGGTTTTCACAGAGCAGGCCTAGCATACATTCTTTCATATATTATGTAAATTAAAGCCGGAATACAAAACACAAAGAAATATAGCAACAGTTCGAAATACAATAAACACCCATCAAGGGTTAAATTGAAAAACCGAACCAGCATGAAGGTACAGTGCCAAAAATCACACAAGACTACCATAGAAACCAACCAATTCCAAAAATCATCTGAACAGAGTTGTTCTAATGAAATCATTTGAAAGAGAGCAAGATTTTTAAAGGTTAGGGCCTAACATGCCTAGATATTTGCTTAAAATTTCGAAGCAGACCACTGAAAGAGCTCGAACCTTCTCCTTGTTTTCCAAGTTAGAGTCCACCAACAGAATATTTGCTATTTCCATGACTTATATATTTTCCTTGCTAGAGGAAAGAGCTAGTTACGCTCATACTTGACATGCAACACCAAGCAGACTGGTGCGAAGAACCAGTGAACAGACAGAAGGAAAACCGGAGTGCATGCAAAACCCAATAAACCATTAACTTTCCATTTTGCATGCCTTCTCCCATGAAATATGAGCTCGAAGACCGAGTCCATTAAATGACATTTACTCCCATTTTCCCGCTCAATCTCCACTGCCACCGAACGCCATAGTTGGCGATGGACAAAAGCACATTAAAGACCATTTCCAATTTTGGCGACCTACCACATCGGCTCAAGTTAGCCATTTTGAAACCTCCACTAAATTACTTGTACCTCGATGCTTATCCATGCATTTAATAACATAGAAACTGCCGCCCATGGTTCGCACCCCTCCATAGGTCCCCTTTAATCCTTGCTCAATAGTTAGGTTAGTAACTTAGGTTAGGATTTAGTATAACACCTAGGCTAACCTCTTAGAACATAGATACTAACTTAGAACATTAGCTCTTAGCCTAAGTCTAGGTTAGATTAACACTAATCTAACCCCTAGGTTAAGTTTAGTTTTAGGTTACTAACATTAATAATTCCAGTTAGGTCTAACATTTCATATGCTCAGAAAAAGAACCTATAACATGCATTCTCGAACAGGGCTCACTCTTGTACTGCCATTAGGCTACAGAATTATATGTAACTAGAATTATTACCTGGTCCGCGATCAAGACCTTCCAGATATATTTCGATATCGGGAACCAATCCATTTAACACGATCAACCTGAGTTATACTCTAGACTAGCTTACTTCAATGCATCCAGACCTTGCAACCTGCTCAAGGTCTGTAATTTTAATTCATCACGAACAAACTTAAAGCAATACTTGGATCAATTCCACTGATCCAAGGCTAGGCCTTATAGATGGATAACTCCATAATTCTTTCCGAGATCAGATTAAAATCAGGTGTAAAATGAAAGAATTAAAAGAGTCCAATCATATTCCGACTCAGTCAAAGATCTGCAAAAAGAAGATACAGTACATATCAAGCACGACTTTTCAATCAAAGGAACACATCCTTTTTACAAAGAAATCACATATCAACACTTATATGCTCAGGAGGAAGTAACAACAGTTCAGGGTGTTACATACCCTAATCCCAAAAAGAAGAAAGAAGATTTGTTTCCTACAAATTTTACAGTGACTCAGGTCACAATGGGAACATCATCAGAGAGCCTACAAGGAGAGACCTTATCCATAGTGGATGCCCTTTGCAAGAAGCTTCAAGAAGTAAAGGAAGAGAAGACAATATTAAAAGAGAAAAAGAAGCATCTTCTCCAAGTCCTGCAAAAGATGGGAAATGCACCTCTTATAGCTGCCACTGAAACTCTTGAAGCCCTTAGTTAGGAGAAGATAAATGAATACACCAAGATTGGCGAGTAGGGTGTAGCAGTGTCCGCTTGGAGAGAGAAGATCCTAAAAGATAGTGAGGAAGTGATTACAAAGTTCACAGAGCTCTATCAAAATATAGATCAAGAGAATAAGGAACTCTAGGAAATAGTAGGGCTTATCTCCGAAGAGTTGGACAATGCCAAGTTACAGAATGAGACATTCCAAAAGATGCTAGACTGCCCAGTCAATGACTTGTTAAAATTCAACGTCTTTGATCACCCGCAAGCACCCAACAAAGTCCTTGTTGCTTTAGACTATCGGGTTGACCAAATGGAGTTTGTCTTGGAAAAGATAGACAAAATCAAGGAGGAAGCCTTGGATGCCATGCATCAAATGAAGTAGATCATCTTAAGAATGTTTCCAGGGTTACTGAATGCAGTGTACGCCTTGAGGAAGGTAGATGATACTATTCATCTTTTCAAGGGAATCACATCGCAGGGTTTAACGTCAGAGACCACTTTTGATGTAGAATCTATCAACAACCTTCTAGCCTATCGTGACTTTGTTGGGTACCTGATGGAGGCAGGCAATGAATACTTCAAACTCCCTCAAAGACTTAGAGATGAACAAGAAACTCACAAATTCATTGGGGATCACACCAAGGGTCCTGCTCAGGATCAACTTCAGGTGATGGTTAGCAAGTTCATGGAGTATCGAGCTTAGTTTCACATCACCTCTCCATAGCAGAAGGAGGACACTCCTTTCAAGCCAAGGGATGATGATGAATAGGCTCCTTCCTCCTGAGATAAATCCCATTTTTGTAAAATTATTTAAAAGTATGTTGGCACACGTGATGCCATCATCCATGTTGCACCATGGGATGTCATCCACAAAATTGCCCTAAAGTCAACATTTGACTTTTAAATATTTTGTAAATAGTGGTTGGCTCCTTTTTGTCTTCTTTCTCCTTATCCTTCTATAAATACTTGGATACTTGTAGTATTCAAGGGGTGAGAAAATTTGTATGAAAAATAGAAGTGAGGAGAGAAAGACTTTGAGCTTCTTGTTAACAGAACAAAATATTAATACAAAAAATTGAGACTTTGTGTTAAATTCCTGTGTTATGTGTTTGATCTTTCTTAAGTTATATCTACACGCTTATTCTGTTGGATTCACCTATACTTTTGTCATTTGTTTATCAGTATTGCTTTGTTTATTTATGTGAGTAAGTTTGGTCCTGTTTACTACCGGCCCAAAACATAAACCCTCTGACCTTTCTACTTTGGAATTCATTTCTTTTCTCCCTTCAGATCCATCTTTCTTCTATCTCTCCCTTCATTCCTTTCTATTATTTGTTGGAACTAACTCTACTGGGATGAGATCCCAAAACCCCCATGAAGGAAGAATACTATAAGACTTGCACATATTCCTGCTGGTAGAATAGCAATAAACCAGTTTCACTTTGCTGTCTCAAAGAGGGACTATGCCTTGCACACTGTTGGCTCGTGTATCCATAGATCTATCCACCTGACAGATTTTCAGACCAACAGTTTTTGGCGACTCCACTGGGGAAAGAACCAGATCTATGTGAGTGTTATGCCAGCTAAAAGACACCAACAATTTTTAAAGCTGCTGGGGAGACTAAGAAAATAGATAAAACTATAAAAATCACTACATGTTTGCAAATCTTAACTCTTTGTTTAAAAATCCAATTTTTTTGCAAAAGTAATCCAAACTGAAAATTTTCTTAAGAGATCCATAGATCTGGACCAATTAGAAACCTTTAGTTCGCTGAGTTTTTATAAAAATCTCTGTATTTTCATAGACCTAAGATTTTGATAGTTTTACAAATATTTTCAAACACTTGCAAAAATCAAATCTAAGATCTGAAAACTAGCTTACTAAGTTAACCAAAATTTTATCCTCACTAATCCTTGTCATTTAACTGCAATCATTTTTCAAAAGGGGGATAAAATTAAATATTTAGAAAAGTACATGCTGCTGATTTTTGTCACAAAAAACATAAAAGTAGATACAAACAAAAAGATTTTTTAAATCTGGTCTAAAAATCATTATAGATTTAAATAGATACACTGGAGGGTGAGTCATTTACCCATAGCAGTAGATCTCGTGGAGAATTTGATCCTATTTTTTATCTACTTCAAAGGCACAACTTTAGTATTACGCCAACACGTTTCTCATCACTGAGTTCAACTGATCGGTCAGCCAGAAGTGTCTCACCTCCACGAAAGAACCGGTTTTCGCAAGGAGCTTCCATGTCAATTTACAGTGCCCTGTTACTAAGTGGAACCGCACTTCCAACTCGCATCCTCTTTCCATCTTTTCAAATGGCAGTACCATGAGGAAAAACTATGGGCCCTCTTGCATTACCACATCCAGTTCACGCACTCCCTCATGGAAATCACAAGAATTTCCCAAGATTTGATGGGAGTGGAAATCAAAGCATGGATTCACATATATTTTTGTTCATCATGTCATGCAGTATCCTAGATATGACCCATGAAGATGTGTCAGTATGCCTCTTCTTAGAGACCTTGCAAGGACCTGCAGTAGAATGGTTCCAACACTTTTCAGCCGGATCTATCACCAGTTGGGCCACATTACGAATTGTGTTTGAAGACAGGTATAAGCCTTCAGAAGACACATTTGCATTACTGTCAAAGATTACTCACTTGAAGAAGGAGGCCAATGAAACCATGTGTGATTTTATCACCCGCTTTAATTCACTAATTAACCACATGTCACCTACCATGTTGCCAACACCAAAAAATCAAAAGTGTTTCTTTGTGAACACCATGAGTTCAAGAGTAAGTTTCTTACTTTTACAAGAACAAATCACCACCTTAGTCCTCGCTCAAGCTGTGGCCATTTGGATAAAAGATAACTTGCTTATATCTGGTGAGTTAAAATGAGATCCGTCCAAACCTAAGGCTTCAACTCTTTCTCAAGCCACTCCATCAGATCTAGCATTCCAAAAGATGGCAAATGACTTGCTCGCATTGAAGAAGAAATTAGCTCAAGCTTCGTCTACCACTCCGTACCGAGATATCCCACGGAGGAACTTCACTCCCAAAAATGCCCCACAAAGGCCGCGTTTTCTTGCTGCTGCTCCAAGGTTAGCACTTGAGGCCCCTCCGGTTAATGCCTTGGTCGAGATCAAAGAAGATGAGAAAATTTACAAATAACCTTCGTCACAAGGTGAAGATGATCAAGATGTTGGTGAACCAACTGGCGACTCTACAATTGGATATATAGAATTTGAAGATGAGGAAGGTACCCAAGGGTATGCAAGCGGATAGTCATATGTTGTTTTCACCCACTCACAAGGAAAAGAAGCAGAAGTTACTGCTAGGATACAAAAGGAGAAGACTGTGTCGAACACGCCTCCAACAATCGCTAAAAGAGGTAATCCTTTTCTTGCTCAACCTCTTATTAAACCTTTTACAAAGAAATCTTTTCCTCCTATCTCTCCTCCAAATCAGCCTTCTTCTATTCCATAAAGACTAGTAACCCTACCCTACCATCACGAAATGAGGGACCCATTCCTTCATCAACGCAACCCTTGGTTGCATTCAACATAGTCCATCACGCTAAAAAGACCAAGATTCAAATGTTTAAAGCTGAGTATCTTCAGTCAAACCCTGAGCAGCTTGTAAGATTAACTAAATATATCCAAAGCCAAGCTTCTATCCCCTCTCCTGTCTCCTTGAAAGGAATCCTTTCCACTCATCCTGAATCTCGCATAAATGTTGTCTCAACTTCCGCATCAGGCAAAATTGAACCTTTTTATCTCTCCCTCCTAATCAATGGTCACAAACTAAGCAACTGCATAATTGATTCTGGGGCTTCCGATAATGTCATGCCGGAAAAGGTCACCCATGCTTTGGGCCTCACTCTTACCAAGCCTTTCGGAATATGTTACTCCATGGAAACCAAACAGGTTCCGTTGATCGGTCAGATCAAAGACGCACAGTTCACATTTGCAGCATTCCTAGAGAAAAGGGTAAAGATGACCATCCTCGTTGCTGATATCTCAACAGCATATGGAATTCTACTAGGGATAAGATTTTGTAGAGAAGCTTTTGTAGTGAAGTTAGTAGAGAGCCTGAATCACAAAAGAAGTTCCTGGTCACCAATTCTGACGACCCCAAATCCTAAATTCTCTTCGAATCATCAGGGATGGGGAGTTACATCTTATCCACTGAGTGAGATAAAATGGGTGTTCTCATCCAGGACGAGGACATTAACAAGATATGGACACTGTAGTTTGATGGCACTTGTGTAACAAGTGGATGTGGCGCTGGAGCTATCCTGATATCTCCCGAAGAGGAGATTTTTCCTCTTTCTTTCAAATTGTAGTTTTTCAATACAAACAATACCGTTGAGTATGAATCTTTGTTACTCGGTATGCAAGCTGCAAAGGAAAGAGGAATCAAGAATCTAAAAGCACATGGTGATTTCAAACTGATCGTCAACCAAATAAAAGGGGTGTACCGAGTGAAAAATGACAGAATCAGGCACTACCGCAACACAGTGTGGGATAGCATTGAGGAATTTGATGCTTTCTCAATAAAAGCCGTTCCAAGAGCTTAAAATGAAATGGCCAATTCATTGTCCATCTCAGCGTTTCTTATGCTCCCTCACCCAAGGTTGAAAATAGACACATATACCATTGAGGTAGTCTTTTTCCCAAGCGTGCCAGACAATTCCTAGCTCTAGCAGGTATTCAACGATAACAATCAGCTTGTCGCTTTTCTAGAAAAAGCTGAAAATTTCAATGAGCTTCATTTTAAAGGATTTACTTCTGCATGCCGTGAATCTTTCACTAGTTAAGCAAATGAATCAGAAGAAGGTGATGGCATATGTCAGCTTAAGGGAAATAAAATTCCAAAGGGTTTAGTCTCTCTGGAACGATTGTTTGACAAACATGAACGTTTTGTCAAGAAGAAGCGACAAGATGATCCTAACTTCTCTCTAGAGACCGAATCTATCAACCTGGGTACTGTAGAACATCCATAGTTTGTGAACATCAGGAAATGTTGTACACCTGAAGAAAAGTGGAAGTGTGTCAAATTGTTGAAGAAGTATATGGACATATTGGCATGGTCTTATGCTGATCTAAAGTCTTTCAAGCCTAAGGATGTTCAACATGACATCCCATTAAAGGACGATGTCAAACCCTTTCGCCAGAAATAGAGACATTACAATCCCAAGATCTCAGGTACCATCCAGGTGGAAATACAAAAAAATTTGGATGTGAGAATCACCTTTCCTATCCATCACAGTACTTAGGTCATGAACATCGTGCCCATATGAAATAAGAATGGTGAGATACGCATATGCATAGATTTTTGCAATCTGAATCAAGCGTCCTTGAAGGACAATTACCCACTGCCCATAATGGATCAAGTTCAGAAGGTAGTAACTAGTTTAGAGATGTTGTCCATGCTTGATGGTTTTTCAGGCTATAATCAGATTGAAGTCTCATCTAAAGACCAATTCAAAACATCATTCACTACTCCTTGGGGCACATTCGCCTACAGGAGGATGCCTTTTGGCTTGACCAATGTCGGTGCCACCTTTCAGTGAGCGATGGACTTTGCATTCAAAGGTATGATGGGAAAGGTCATCATAGTTTATTTGGTTGACTTAACTGTGTTCTCCAAAAAGTGAAGTGATCATTGTGATCATTTGGAGCAAGTATTGATTAGATGGCAAGAACACGGGATTTCCCTAAATCCAAAAAAGTATGTTTTCAAGGTAACCAAAGGAAAGTTGCTAGGAAAAATTGTCAGCAAGGAAGGAATGAAGATAGACATTGAAAGGGTTAAGGCTATTCAGAGCCTTACCTTACCCAAAAGCAAGACCGGTGTTCACTCTTTCTTCGAAAAGGTGAATTTTCTCAGATGCTTTATTCCTGACTTCACTGAAAAGACTCGTCACATATCAAATATGATGAAAGGGTTGCAAACATTCTGGTGGAGTGAAGAAGGAAAGACGTCATTTGAGGATATAAAATCCTCCATTGCTCATGCACCTGTCCTGGTATGTACCGACTTCTCCAAGGATTGTCTCATGTATAGTTATGCATCTGCACATACTGTATCAGCCATCTTAATGCAGAAGAACTCTGAGGAGGTTGAATCTCTAATCATGTTCATGAGCTCCCCTCTCAAGCTTCATGAATTAAAGATGTCTCAGTTAGAAAAACATGCCTTCACAGTAGTCAAAGTAGTCAAGAACTTCCAGTACTACATCCTAAACTCTCATACGGTAGTGTTGGTTCCTAACATGGCAGTTAAGTCTATCCTAACTCAACAGGAGTTAGGAAGCTTACGTGGGAATAGGATCGCAAAGGTCCAAGAGTATGATCTAGACATCAAACCAACTAAGTTGGTAAGGGGTAAGGGCCTATGTCAGCTCATGGCTGAAAATAAAGGTTCAAGAGATTCTTAAGAGAAATTTGATTACATCGACGGAGCGCAGGGTCAGCTAGAGAAAGCCGATTCTCTACCTATGGTTCTATTTATCGCGACTAGCGATGAATGGTATTCAGACATCACTTTCTTTCTCACTTATGGTGAGTGTCCAGCTCATCTAACTTCAAAGGAGAAGCAGAGTGTAAAGCTCAGGGTAGCTAGATATGTCATATGGGATGACGGTTTATACAATTGCGGGATTGACGGGATCTTCTTGCGATGCGTTGACAAACCACGACAGATCAAATTTCTTGAAATTTTTCATGACTCAGCCTGCAGTGGTCATTTTTCCTCGTCTGTAACAGCACATAAGATCATCCAAGCCAGGTACTATTGGCCAACACTATTTTAGGATATAACCACCTGGGTACCAAAATGTGAGCTCTACCAACAGTTTGTTGGCAAACCAAAATTGACTACTTTTCCCCTCAGGCCCATCATTATTGAAAAACCATTCGGGCAATGGGGAATTGACTTTATCGAAGCACTACATCCCTAATCAAGTGTCAGACATAGTTATGTCCTAAAAGCAATAGATTACTTCACCAAATGGGTGGAGGCCATACTTGTTAAGAATGTCACCTCTGAAGTTTTTTGCAACTTCATCAAAGAAAATATCATCGTGAGATTTGGCATCCCACACAGGATCGTTGTTGATAATGCTTCCAACTTCTCCTCACGGGAAGTTATCAGTTTTTGCTATGGATATCGAATAACCTTGGCCCATGCCTTAGATTATTACCCTTAAGGGAATGGTCAGGCTGAATCCAGCAATAAAAACCTAGTGACTATCATACGGAAGCTAGTCGATGAGAATCAACGGTCCTGGCAAAAGTCATTATATGATGCTTTTTGGGTAGACCGTATTACTCTGAAGAGGACTCTCGGAATGTCACCTTTTCAAGGGTTATATGGAATTGACACTGAGATCCCTATCTCCACAGAACTCCCTACTCTACACTTGGCACGAGTGATCAAAGATGAAACTTTCTAGAATTCTCTTGAAAAGAGGATCATGTATCTAATAGAACTTGAAGAAAAAAGGGTAAGGGTGGTCGACAGGATCACCGAACATCAGAATCAAGTCAAAATATTGTTCGATAAAAAGTCCAAGCAGAGGGATTTCCAGGTGGGAGATCTTTTCCTTCTATGGGACAAGCAAAGAGAGCCAAAGGGCATGCACGGGAAATTTGACTCTCTTTGGAGAGGGCCTTTCAAGATCAAGCAGCTCAATGGAGAGAATAGCTTCTATCTCTCATATCTGGATGGAATTGAACTCCCACTTCCCTACATCAGGCAACATCTCAAAATATTCAGGAAGTAGAGCTTGCTCTCTTCTTTATACAATTTACTTTAGTTGTGTGTTTGTTTTGGTCATGTGTTGGTTTTATGTTGGTTGTGTGTTTTCCTTTCTTTTCTGTCGCCCTTGTTCTTGACTCTGTAACCCAATGGATAGGCACATGTAGATCTGGGATTCTCTACCCTTAAGCTTCACTCAAAGATAGTCCCCAGAAAGAGCCAGCTGTTATCCTGTAAAATTGACAAGGGTAATTTTGTAGGTAACCATAGCAAAAATTTCCATTTTGGTCCCCCGTTGAGGTCCCTCAACGTTCGGAATGGCATAAAATCCCTTTTCGAAAAATCTAGTTTTTAGAACTTGGTCATTTTCAACCTTTTTGGGTTGGGCGTAGTTTTCATTTGCGTTACATTAACCAAAGTTGTGCCCCTTTATTCCTTTGGCGCATTCTAAGGAGTGTTAACACTCCAAATGTTGCGTCTCTCAAGGGTGCGCCAAGGCACAAGCGTCATCTTGCTATCACTTTCTAAAGTGTCCTATGGGTGCTAAAAACATAGTGTTGACACTCCCAAAGTTGTGCCAAGGTGCAAATCCCTTCGTGTCGACATCCACTTAAGTGCACCATAGGAAAAAGTTGGTGGCACATTTATTGCACCTTTTGCTATATATAGGCGCATCCGACCTGTCATTTTCACAATTGAAAAAATGTGAAAAATTATTCCTCTATGCCTGTCAGTTGCTCTTGTCAGCCCATGCGTGCCATTTGTCATGATCGTGGACCCCACCTCATCCCTTCGTCATTATTTATTTTGGGTAAGTGGTTCATGCCATCCTCATTATTTTTTTTGAATTTTTTGTGGTTTCTATGTCAAAGCTAGGTGATTAGGGTTAAGAGATTAAGGAAATGAATCTAGAAGAAAGGGATAGCCCCATTTGCAAACCCAAGTACTCAACTCCAAAACCCCATCTCCTCCCAGATCTACAAATCTGGAAGACTTTTCCACGAAACAACTCAAACTCATTTATTCCTTATTCCCTGCTTTGCTAAGTTTTCCCTCCTAGACATCAAAATCTGAGCCAAAAGAGTGAAATCATAAATTTTTGCAAACAACCCACTATTTTTCCTTTGGCGCAAGCTTCATTCTTATTACATCAAACATAGTTGCAGCATAGGTGCACTATCCTTGCATGCAGCATAAGCCCTTTCCTGCACCATGTAAAAAACTATAAAAATTCCCAAGGCACAGGCGCGAGAACACCTACCATAACAACGACACTGCATGTTGTGAAAACCTTTCTCGAACCACGCAAACTGAACCAATTGGCGCACCTCACTCTCATGTAGCATTAGCCACAAATGTGCCAATGGCACACCCTAAGACCCTGCTACACCAAATAAATCTATGCCCAGTTAAAGCACTTCATATGGCACAAGCACATATTACTTGACATCAACATCTGAATGTTTTGTGTAGCCTTTCCACACCCCATGCCCCTTTGGCATTGCTTTCTCCCATGCAACACTTTCCCAAAGTGTGCCTTGCTTTTCTAGGTCCTTGCAGCCTGCAGTAAAGCTACGCCTTGCACCCTGAGGCTCATAAATTGCTAACTTTACATTCTGTAAGATTTTATAGATGACTTAACGGCTAACATGGCTCTTCTGCGATGGACTTCCCTGATTCTTCTTACATATCAACAACTAAAATCAGATCCACACATGTCTTCAGCGAGTAAGAATCCAACTAAGTCCAATGGTAAAGCCAAGCTAATAGAGCAAGAAATGAAATATAAATACCAAAGGGTTAGGATGCCTGACTCGCTTGTAAAGTGTGATCTTGATATCAGAGATTCAGAACTCAAGAACATTGACATGGAGGAATTTTGGGCCAGAACCAAGAAGGTCACCAGGCAGCCCATGGATGGATAAATTGGTTGAAGTGGTCTGCACTTTACTGTAGGGCTCCTAGTCAGTGTAATCAATAAAGAGTTTATGATGTTGGTAGGCCGTTGTTACAACAAAGACACAAGATGTGTCAAAATGGGAAAGGCAAGGTGATAATCAACCTCACAGCCTGAAAATTTGAGATCATGTTGGGTATCCCTCACCACAGACATTTTGTAGCAGTAAGCCACGAGGACTGCATGAAGACATGGATTGAAAATGAAGACAAATGTATGCAGTTAATGAATGAGGTGTACCTCAAGAATAATAAGGTGACAAGTAGGTGGCCCCAAGTCATTCATCGTAGTGACTTTTCAGAGGAGTTGAGTGACACAATCACCTTCCTAAGTAGGGTGTTTGGGCTACCTAATACCCACTACTTTCAGAAGTGGATGCTTAGGTACTTGGAAACAATGAATAAAAATGTTCCCAATTAGCGTTTTGACTAGGGAGAGATTATCATCAACACAATCTCGGAGCAGCTTCAACAACTTTCAACAACTGGGGAGGTTCTATATGAGAGTCTTATATAGTATATGTTGCTTCCTCGGAGAGGGACTACCCAACATTAAATCGGTATGGGGTATGGCCCTAGGTCAAAATATAGGAGTACTATCTAGAGTTAAGACTGGAGAAACTGAAGGAGTGTAGGATGAAGACCTGGAAGGAATTCATGAGCATCGAATAGTTACACTTCACCAAAGTGTAGGAGTTGCGAGATTAAAGCAAGCAAGCTTTGTAAAGCAATGTGCATGCATATGAGAGCTCAAGATTCGAAAAGTGGAGTGGAATGGAAGCCTTAGCTTAGCTTGTATTGGCTTGACATAGATCAAAAGAGATGGTGTACATATAGGGGAGTGAATGTGTAACTCCCATGTAAGAGAAGATTCCTCCATAATGGAGAAGAGGAGTTACTTTCCCAAATGGGAATGTAACTCCTATGAAACACTTACACATATGACAGATTCTGTAAGAGAATCTGTCATAATTAAGATGACACCTAGATCCATGTCCACCTAAGTGAGACGACTCACCTGGTGAGGTGGAATAACACTAAATAAGTGAATAAATATACCACCTACACCAACACCCCCCCTTCATCGTAACTTAGGATGAGGCGGTAAGTTAGAAATGAGAAATGGGTCCCGGCACAAGGCCTGATGAGGTACCCATGTAAAAGAAGAAGATCCCAAGCAGTGAAGGAAAACCCAGTGGGAAAAACATCGACCACAAGAGAACAACACACTCTCTACTCTAAGAAAGATGCCAAATATGGGTCCCGGGCCATAGACAAGCCTGAAAGGGTACTCATGTACAAAGAGACAATCTCTCGGAAAGAAGAAGAAGAGAGAAGAAGAGGGAGACGATAGGAGTGCAGAAGATGCCATGGACGGATCTGAACTCTGCAACTCTAGGAGGTCTCCCAGAAGAATGTCGATGACAAGATCCTCTACGTCTGGACTGAAGAAGAGCCACCCACAACGAACTGTGTGCCTACCCTTAGGAAGGACAGAAATGACGTGTTAGAAGTTCACCCACTCCACAAAGGAAACTGAAGGCACCAACATAAAGAACTCTGAGTCTGGTGCACTGAAGTGTGACATAGGTCTAGCGAGTGAGTGACAAGGAACCAAAGGTAATGCCACGTGTGTAGAACTGTCAGAGTGAAGAGGAACACCCGCAGAAAGGATGTCCAAGTGATGTGAAGGGAACAAAACATCCTCCACAACAAAAAAGGGATCCACAGCTGAGGGTGGATCAATGAAGGTCTCCAGAAAAGTGGAAGTGGTAAGAGTCCCAGAAGGGGCACTCCCAACACCAGAGATGATGAATTCCTCTGAAACACCTGTAGATGGATGAGGGACCTGTAGTGCATCACAAGTAGACTCTGCGAAAAGACGACTAAGGTTAGGTAGATACTCATCCCAATGAGGGGGCTCAACAAACAGAAGAGCGATGTATGATAGGTATGAGTCATCCAATGAAGGTAGAGGAGTAAGAGGGGGCCTCGCACACTGGAAGTGGAAAGGAGGTGGGTGTAATGAAAATATGAGACTGAGTATGAGACTGCTCGATATCTGATGAGATGTGGGGGGTGACAACAATGTCTGGAATAGTGAGAGAAAGAGGAGAAGAGTCCTCTATAGTAATCTCGACTTCAAAACAGGGTGCACAATGCTCATCATTAGAAGTAGAATTAAGCGAGTCTATGTCAGTGGAACTACCATCACACGAAGAAATGGAGGAGACAATTGAATCAGCATCAGCAACAATGGCGGCAGTATGCGAAGGGTCTCCATACAAGGACTAAAGAATGCTCCAGACACGATGAGGTGGATCTGAGTCTGCCACATGAAACCAGAGAGAATGAGAGACATGCATCATCATGTGACCAAATACATGGTCACAAGTATCGAGGAATTCCTCTAGATAACGATGATCAGCAGGTGCAGGAATTGGCCCAAGCAAGAAGGTTAAAAAACCCTCGTGGGCGAAGTAACGTTCCATGGAAGCACACCAAGCTGAATAGGTCTCTCTCTCAGTGAGAAGTGGCGGAGGATGTAATGCAATCCTATGATGCTCACATCTAGAAAGAGCACTCTCCATGATAAAAAAAAATGCAAGATGCAAGGTGCAAGACGTCAGACTCAGCCGATAATGCGTCTGCGTGTGTAGGCCCAAGAGTACAAGCAACCCCCCCCAGAATGTGGCACTTTATAAAAGTAGTGTGTTTACAAAATTGGTAATTCCGTCACGTAGTGTGTGAAAAATAATGCAACTTTGACCAAGGAAGCACTCAAAAATGAGTAGCGAGTCAAAAGTTATGGCATAAATACAATTCCCGCAACTGATGGAAAAATGCACTAGATACTGTAAACACATTAAAAAAGTACACAAGATGGGTGCAAAGGGTATCGTGTGGGTACTCGTTGGAAACGGAATTAAATTTTATGCATAGTTTGTTTTGACTGTGAGGGGGGAATTAGCCTCCTGCCAAACCCGGACCTCGCCCTCCGTCTTTGACAAGCGAAGGAGGGATGATAAAACAAGCCAAAAACAACCTTAAAAATATTTACAATGCCAAAATGAATGTTTTTTTAATTTTTAACACCTTAAAACATTAAAAAAAGGTGGAAAGGAGTGGGGGCCACATTGAAGTTGTTGTTGACCAAGCTAAATGAAGGAACCACGTGCCAAATTGACGAGTCCACGTGTTGTGTTTGAATGCAGCTGAGTTGTGTCAGTTGAAGCAGGTTGCCACGTGGTGGAAGAGAGCTGAATGTGCTGTGCTGAGATTTGTAACCGTCGTAGCAGGTTTTCCTTGCACATCCAGCCACTGGTTTCTCCAACGCCACACAGGTTTTCCTTACACAGCCCAGCCACAACGTGTGAAATACGTGCCAAGAGAGAGGCTGGAGGTAGGTAACCATTCGAGCTAGACAGCAGATGAACGTGGTGGAGCGGTGACCAGGTTGCAGGTTGGAGTGTCTGTGCCGAGTGAGTTGACTGAGACAGTGAATAGCTCAGAGAAAGTACAAACTGTTTGCAGATGTTTTTTATGTGTAACGACTGCCAACAGAGCATGATATGCTGTAGATCACAACGCTGGTTCGGGTAACTGTATGAGCAAACTGGTGAGAGTCCCATACAAGTCTAACCTGGTTGGAGGTCAATGAGCAGAAACGACATGAGTAGAGAGTATTGTAACACATTTGAACTCAGAGAGATTTGAAGGCTCACATGAGTCCAGTGCATAGAGCAGGGACTGAAATTGTAGATGAGCCTGTAATGGTTACAACACGATTCCAAATGCAGGTATAGACTACCATGAGTGCACATGGAGATTCAAGTTAAAGCAAATCTTAGCAGCGCATCTGAATGAGCCAAAGTAGGAGCCAGATGGAGTTACAAGTTGGTTACAACCAAGCATGAGCCACGAGTATAGGCAAGACTCGAGCAGTGCAGGAAGCAGTGGCAAGCATGAGCAAAAGCGAGGCAATATCGGGTAGATGGCCACAAGCCCATTTGAGCTAGAATCTAGGCAAAAACGGTGTGCAGAAGCATGGCGTCAGTGTAGAGGTCTCAACAAAGCCAAAGGTGAATCTGAGCATGTGGAAGCAAGCAGCCACTTTGACTATCAAACCGAGGCAATGTGTCAGGCAGAATGTCGCTGTAGGCCTACCTAACAAGAGTACTGCAAGTGCAAAGCTGTTCTAAGAGGTAGGCTCTTCATCAGTTGGATAAAGCTTGTATTCCTCGCTAGATGTGTGAAACCAGCGTCGAGAGTTCTATAACCAGCACAGAAGATACGAGGCGAAATGAACCCAAAAAACAACCACTAGAATCTCAAAAACCACCATAAACTCATGAACAACAACCCAAACAACACCCACAATCACACGAACAACTGAACAAGAAGTATAAACGCCTGAATCAATGCACTGAGGAGCACAACTAGAATATCCATTATGACACACATGCTGAAAGAGATCTGATATATCACATCAGAAGCTAGAAAAACATGCACAGAAACGTCGATGAGTGCACGGAATCCACAAGATCCACTCTGATACCATGAAAGAGTGTAGGAAAAAGACCTGGAAGGAATTCATGATGACATCAAATAGTTACACTTCACCAAAGTGTAGGAGTTGTGAGATTAAAGCAAGCAAGCTTTGTAAAGTAATGTGCATGCATATGAGAGCTCAAGAGTCAAAAAGTGGATTGGAATGGAAGCCTTAGCTCAGCTTTTATTGGCTTGATCATAGATCAAAAGATATGGTGGTACATATAGGGGAGTGAATGTGTAACTCCCATGTAAGAGAAGATTCCTCCATAATGGAGAAGAGGGAGTTACTTTCCCAAATGGGAATGTAACTCCTATGACACACTTACACATATGACAAATTCTATAAGAGAATCTATCATAACTAAGATGACACCTAGATCCATGTCCACCTAAGTGAAATGTCTCACTTGGTGAGGTGGAATAACACTAAATAAGTGAATAAATATACCACACTACACCAACAAGAACAACATAGCCCAATTCAGTAAAATCAACGATGTCTTCTTCTATGGCATAATTTGCCTCTTAAGGCCCAACATGACTTACAATCGGATGAAAAAAAGTGTGGTCACCACCACAGAGAAGTGGGGAGCGTTATTCACGCAATTCCCCACTTTCACCTATCTCAGAGCCGCTAACTTCTTGGGAGAGCCCACCAAATTGCCAAGGTATGCGAGACCCAAACTGTGCCTATCAGTTGTCCAGAGAGCTCATCACATACCATTAGAAGTGTTTGAAAAGGAAGAAGGGTGGAACCCCATTCCCCCTCACAGTGGGTAGGTATACCTCCACTTCACAGAGCAAAGCCTGAGAGATGTATCCAGAGCTTGAATTGCTCAATTTGAAGCATAATTTCCAAGCAAGGCCAACCTTCGATCCTCGTGATTTCCTTCCAAGGGCAAAGATTGATCCAATTCATGTCCCTCGGATCAAATATATCTACATCGACCTAAATCACGAAGTTAAGCTCAAACGAAAGGATCACTCCCAACTGGCCCTGGCAGAGATCATTCAATATGGTGTGGCTATCATCCCAATGGATTCCCAAGCAACCGATCAAGAAGTTGATCAAGTCTATCTAGACACGGATGGGGAAAATTGGCCATTTACTAAAATTGATAGAAACAAGGCCCCTCAGACTATCAAGGAAAGGGTCAAGGGCACTCTGCAGTGCACCAAGCATTGGTGCAAGAAAAATGGTATTATCTACCTTGGGGTAGACATTACCACGTCTCCCTTAGGGAATGCACCATCCAGGCCAAAACACTTGCCTAAAGGAAATGGAAAAGATAAAGAAGGAGAAGTAATCACTACTCAAAAAGAAGTTCCTGAGAGCCATCCTTCCACTGCCAAGGAACAAGTTGTGGACTTAGTGTCCTCGGGAAGAGAAGAAGCGGCCAGTGCTCAAACAGACACATCCACTCAGGATGTTGTCACATCTACAGCTGGTGAAGTACCAACTATTCCCTCTCTCGCTCCTCCTTCCCCTCCTCATGTCACTTAATGAGCTGCTACTTTGGTTGTGTCTTCTCCCTCGTCTTCTACCGTTCCCCCTCCCTCTTCCTCCATCTTCTCTTCCCTTGTGGATCTGTTCCCCAACATTTCTTCCCTCATCTCACATATCCCTTCCGCCCCCATGGTTTCCTCTCTTGCAGTGACTCCTAACCCTGTGAGCATTGGTGTGTTGGCTTCTTTCTAAATTCTGCCACCAAGTGTCTCGACACATTTCCCCATGTCCACTGTAGTTTCTCCTTCTTCCACCCTCGTTTCCTCCTCTTACTCTGGTCCCACTCCCCTAAGTCCAGAATGGATCTCCGAACACCTAAGCCAACACAAGAGGAAAGTCCCTATTGCACCTATGGACTTCTCCATTATTTCAGCTACAGGGCCTAAGAAGCAAAAGGCGATAACCTACTTCTCTCAAAGTGCTTCAAGTGAAAGGGTTATGGAGATTGCGTACCCTGATCCCATAAAGAAGAAAGAAGATCTGTCTCCTACATATTTTACAGTGACTCAGGTCACAATGGGAACATCATCAGAGAGCTTGCAAGGAGAGGCCTTATCTGTAGTGGATGCCCTTTGCAAGAAGCTTCAAGAAGCAAAGGAAGAGAAGAGAATATTAAAAGAGAAAAACAAACATCTTATCCAAGCCCTACAAAAGATAGGTAATGCACCTCTTATAGTTACCGCCAAAACTCTTGAAGCCCTCAGTCAGGAGAAGATAAATTAATATGCCAAGATTGGCAAGCAGGGTGTAGCAGTGTCTACCTAGAGAGAGCATATCCTTAAAGATAGTGAGGAAGTGATTACAAAGTTCACAGAGCTCTATCAAAATATACATCAAGAGAACAAGGAACTCCAGGCAATAGCAAGGCCTATCTTTGAAGAGTTGGACCATGCCAGGTTGCAACACGAGACATTCCAAAAGATGCTCAACTACCCAGTCGATGACTTGTTGAAATTCAGTGTCTTTGATCACCCGAGAGCACCCAACAAAGTCCTTATTGCTTTAGACTATCGGGCTGACCTAATGGAGTTTATCTTGGAAAAGATAGACAAAATCAAGGAGGAAGCCCTAGATGCCATGCATCAAATGGAGTAGATCGTCTTAATAATGTCTCTAGGGTTGCTTAGTGCAGCATACACCTTGAGGAAGGCAGATGATACTATTTAAATTTTCAAGGAAATTACGTTGCAGGGTTTAATGTCAGAGGCCACTTTTGATGTAAAATCTATCAACAATCTTTTGGCCTGCCGTGACTTCGTTGGCTACCTGATGGAGGCAGGCAACGAATACTTCAAACTCCCTGAAAGACTCAGATATGAATGAGAAACTTATGAATTCATTGGGGATCACACCAAGGGTCCCACTCAGGATCAACTTCAAGTGATGGTTAGCAAGTTCATGGAGTATCGAGCTTAGTTTCACATCACCTCTCCTGAGCAGAACAAGACACTCCTTTCAAGCCAAGGGATGATGATGAATAGGCTCCTTCCTCTTGGACTAAATCACATTTTTGTAAAAGTATTTAAAATTATGTTAGCACACGTGATGACATCATCCATGTTGCACCATGGGATGTTTTCATCCACAAAATTGCCCCAAAGTCAACATTTTACTTTTAAATATTTTATAAATAGTGATTGGCTCCTTTTTGTCTGCTTTCTCCTTCTCCTTCTATAAATACTTGGATACTTGTAGTATTCAAGGTGTGAGAAAATTTGTATGAAAAATAGAAGTGAGGAGAGAAAGACTTTGAGCTTCTTGTTAACAGAACAAAATATTAATACAAAAAATTGAGACTTTGTGTTGAATTCCTGTGTTATGTGTTTGATCTTTCTTAAGTTAGATCAGCACGCTTATTCTATTGGATTCACCTATACTTTTGTCATTTGTTTATCAGTATTGCTTTGTTTGTTTATGTGAGTAAGTTTGGCCCTATTTACTACCGGCCCAAAACATAAACCCTCTGACCTTTCTACTTTGGAATTCATTTCTTTTCTCCCTTTATTCCTTTCTATTCTTCGTTGGAACTAACTCTACTGGGATGAGATCCCAAAACCCCCCTGAAGGCATAATATTGTAAGACTTGCATAGATTCCTGCTGGTAGAATAACAATAAACCAGTTTCGCTTTGCTGTCTCAAAGAGGGGCTATGCCCTGCACACTTTTGGCTTGTCTATCTATAGATCTGCCCACCCGATAGATTTTCAGACTGACATTCTTTAAGGATCTAAATAGGTTCATTTCGTTAGTATTCAATTAGAGATAGAGGTTAATTTGTTTAGCATGTTAGTTTGAATATTCATTTTGTGTTCTAATGTAAATATGTTAATAGATTAGATTTGTTTAAGATCTAAGCATGATGGTGCATATATTTTAGTTTAGCATTTTATTAAGGCTATTAGGTGTTATTCTTGATTTTATTTGCATAGCTAACTAATTCTTACACACAATGTGCACACATCAATACATGGTTAATTGATAATTTATTTAAGTGAGAAACATGAAATTGAAATTAAATTTTTATGGAATTATTCACCCCCCTCTATCCATTGTGCTTCCAATAAGAAAAATAGAATATTTGATTGGTCCATTCTCTATTTTCATATAAATAATATTCTATATTAGAAATCTTTAGAATCTTTGAAAAATATTGTTTATACTCCATATATACATTCTATGCTATTTTTATATTATAGTAGTGCCTAATAATTCCAACCATTCATAATGGTCGCCTTCTACGTGCAATGTTTAGGATCCTTTAATACTTATTTTTTAAACTAGTAATTTTCCATTAAATCATACTAGAATCATTTTATAGGTAACAAATAGCCAAAAATTAACAAAGAGACACTTATATGTCTATAACTAGTATGAGGCCATTACTCAACTTTGACATTGATTAAACATATCACACTCTCTTAGAGAACTTTCACGATATTGAGGATGTTAGAGTAGGTATTGACCTTAGCTCATGTTCACCTAGGTACATTATTTACCTTTATTATATTTATTCTCACCCCACTTATGTGTGTGGATATTTATCTTATTTTATTTAGATATTAGAGTGCTTGATATTTTCTATGCTCTGTTCCATTGGAAATAGTTATTTTTAGAATTGATACTATGGTATTGACTAAAGTGCCTTGATTGTCAAGATGCACTCATTATAAGTGCCAAAATCTATGGTTTTGACTAGTTCTTTGCATGACTCAGTTATTTTTTTTGCATTTATGGCTTGATTCTACGACTTTGACTAGTTCTTAGATTGATTATTCCTTGCCTATTTAAGCATGGCATCTCATTCTACATTAGTATTTCATGTCAAGTTCCATTAATAATATATGATATTGCTGCTCATTTGTTTGCAACCAGGTTTTATTAACAGTTATTAAGTGGAAAGGATTATGGGTTTTTACTTCTATTGATCATGGTGTTTGATTAACATTTGAGAATCTGAGAACTTTCAGTACAATCTGGTTATCGTTTATGGGTTTATGGGTATTGAGAGAAAATTATGTCAGTTGACATCCGTCATTTAAGTTTCATTTTGCAAACAATGTGATTTTTATATTCATATATATCGGAGAATTTGTTCATATTTTGTTGCTGTGTACGTTTTTATGCATAAAAAATTCTTCCATTGGACTTCAGAAGGTGAGCAACAACCCTAATATTGACTGTAAACTTGACCATTTGTGGAGGCAGTTAATTTTCAGGTTATCTTACCAAGTTGCAGAGACGCAGATTGGTTTGTCTTGGAATCTGCGTCAATCAGAGCAAAACCCAGATAAGAATAAATTCATGGGTTTTTGTGGTTTACTTGATTCGATATCCGAGTCTGAGAGGTTCATTTCAAATTTTATGCTTATAACATTCTCAGTTGGCATGTAACATGGTTGCCTTAGGTGACCACCTTCTAGAAATTCCTAACTTAGACTGCTATTTTGTGAATGAATTACTAGCGAAGAATCCAAATTGTCTACACCTTGAGTCTTCCACCTCTCAAATAGGCATTAGTTGCATCTAATACTAAGGGTAAGGGAACAATTAGATGTTTAAGTTTGTATGGTACAGGTTATATGTAGGTCTCAAAATGTTTGTGATTCCAAAGTTTAACAACTCAACCCCCTTTCATTTTAGTCTTGTGTAGTCCAAGGCAAGATTCTAGTTGTTCATGCTCTTATTTGTAGTGGCAATTAATCATAAATAACATAGGAGTTATAAGAAATTGAAAAACTTAGTATCTTTTGCAGTCAAGATAACATAAAGTTTATGAGTGTCCACTCCACCTCCTTTTAATCATCATGTAAAAGTACTTAATGTTTTTTCATGATCTCTTTCACAACTTGGAAACATTTATTTTGAGAATCACACTGTAATTATAAAGTGCCATATTGTAACACACTCACTTATAAAGTGCCAAAATCTGTTGAGGCTTTTGTTGCATCTAGGCTTGAGGCTCTACTGTTGCAAAATTGAGGTTTGAGATTCTTGCATTTCTTTTGGTGATTTTTTGAGAATGGTGTGTTTATCTACTTGATGGTGGCAGTATCCAAGATGCACTGTATGAGCCATTAACATCACTACATCATTACCACACATGTAAACCAAGAATGGAAAACAATAATGGTAAACGGAAATGATTATGTGACTTTTACACTTCATTCAGAATAAGTAGTGTTCACTAGAGAATATGAGAAATTTCAGTACCAATGCAAATTTGATGAGTGTATGGTTTGATCATAGTTCTAGACTATATGTACTGTGATAGTATTTGATGACATTTCATTCTGGATAAAATGAGGACTCTTCTTTCAAAATCATGAGAGAAATTGGAGAGACTTAGCTTTGGTAAGGTATGGTAGATTTGGTCTTCATCAGAGTTTCTTGTCTTGAGGGAGATTTTCTCTGGCTATGCATTATGGAAATAACACCAAGATCCATTTCCTAAGAATTTGTCCAAGAGATATTCTTCACCACTTGAGCTTATGCATAATGACTTAACGGTTTTTTCCTACCTCCATCTTTCAATGGAGCTAAGTATGCACTTACATTTATTGATAATTTATTGAGGCGTACTTGGGTTTATTTTATTTATGTACAAAAGTGATGTTTTTTCACACTTCAAAGTCTTCAAGGCTTTGGTCGAGAAAGAATTTTCTAGTTGCATAAAGAATCTTTGTACATTAATAATGAGGGGGAGCACATCAACAATGAGTTTTCTGACTTTTTGACAACTCAAGGCATTATTTAGCAGCATTATATTCCTCATACTCCACAACATGAATGGCTGAATAGAATAGGAAGAATATAACTTTGAAGGAACTGGCTAACTGTATGATGCATTCTACATATTTACCTCCTATATACTGGGCCAGAAGCAGTTAATTATGGTAACTACATTCAGAATTGCACACCACACATAGAGCACTTGAACATTTTACTCCAGAGGAAGCTTGGTCCAACACTAAGTCAGATGTCTCATTTTTTCGAGTATTTTGAGAGCCATGCTTGGGCCTTTGTGCCAAAGGAGAAAAGGAAAGCTTTAGATAAGAAGAGAAAATCAATTAATCTTTGTAGGTTATTGTGAGGACATGAGAGCTTATCAAATTTTAGATCATTATACTCATGATCGTTCTTTTTCAAACATATGTTCAGTTTAATGAGCACTTCATTCCTCATGATTCTTCATATTCTTCCATTGCTTCTTCTTCTTCATCTCATCTTGAGGATCCTTTCTTTGAGGAGGTTGATGAGGAGGTTCTAGATGTCATTGAGAATCCTATTCCCACTGATGTTGTCACTATGCCTAATTGGGCTCGTACTACAGTTTATGAGGCAACACCTTTCATATAGGATCTTTCACACACTAGGCATCATCACACACATTCTACCAGGTTCTGGACTTTTGAGTCAGGCAGTTTTTGAGGATCCACAGTCTTTTTCATAGGTTCATGGGATATAAGAGTGGGATGATGCAATGGTCAGCTAAGTATTCTTCTTTGATAAATAATCATTCTTGGGATTTGGTATCTATTCCTAAAGGAAGAAATATGGTTAGCGTGTAAGTGGGTATACCAAACCAAATACATAGCTGATGGGTCCATTGACAAGTATAAGGCTTGTCTTGTTGCAAAGGGTTTTTCATAAGTTGAAGGTATTGATTACTTTGAGAAATTTTACACTCATGTTGCCAAGATGCATTCTATATGCCTTGTACCTGCTTATTGTTGCATCACAGGGGTGGCCCGTATACTAGATGGACATGTTACGATTACCTTCTTACATGGATATTTATAAGAGGAAATATACATGAAGCAACCTGCTGGATTTGTTTAGGATTCTATCTATTATTTATAGGCTCTGAAGGTATCTCTACGGTCTCAAATAAGCCCCTTGGGCTTGGTATGAGAAGATGGAAAATTTTCTTCTATTTATTGTTTTTGTTCGTTACCACTTCGATCTTATAATGTATCTCCAGCATGTTGGTAAGGATATTGTGATACTTGTCTTGTATGTTGATGATTTGTTACTTATTGACACCTCTTCTTCCCACATTCAGACTATTCAGCAGGGCTCTTTCTACACAGTTTGACATGACCAGATCTTGGGTTAATGCATTATTTTCTTGGATTGTAGATTTCTCAGACAGATTCAGGGATTCATTTGAGTTAGCAAAAAGTACACCCATGATCTTATTCCACACTTTGATATGGATGATTGCAAGCTAAGTCCATCTCCTTTTCAGTCTGGGGTTACTCTTACTTCCACATGTACCACTCCACTTTTTTATCCTACGTTGTATATGCAGTTGGTTGGAAGTCTCATGTACTTGACCCATACTCGTCCTGATATTTCATTTGCATTAAGGCTTGTATCTCGGTTTGCACATTCTCATCATAGTAGTCACTGACAGACTGCTAAAAGAATTTTGTGCTATTTGCAGGGCACTACCCACTTTGGCCTACACTACACTAGGGGTTCTACTTAATTGGTTGGATATACAAATTAAGATTGGGAAGGTTCTATTGATGACAGGTGTTCTACTTCTGGCTATATTTTCTATCTTGGTTCTTCTCCAGTTTCTTGGGCGTGCAAAAAGAAATAGGCTATTGCACTTTCATCTTCAAAGGCAGAGTACAGGGCAGAAATTACAATGAGTCAGTAGATTCTTTGGCTTCACTAGTTATTAATAGAGTTTAGATTCCCACAAGATTCACCAACTGTACTTTGGTGTGACAACCAAAGTACAATTCACATTTCTCGCAACCCAGTTGAGCACCAGTGGACCAAGCATATTGAGATACACATCCACTTCATTCGGCATCACATTCAGGATGGAGTTCTTTACTTGGAGTACCTTCCGACTCAGCAGCAAGTTACAGACATCTTTATGAATCCATTTGCATCACCTCGCTACCTTGAGTTGCGTGGAATGCTTGGGGTTTTGGAATTTGTTCTTGGGGTATTCGTGAGAACATCTTCGTTCTTCTTCTTCTTTCTCTTTCCTTATAGCAAGGTTCTTTCCTTCTTTTGGTTCGAGATTTCTTCATGGATATATTGTACATGAGTACCTCATCAGGCCTAGTTGCCAACTCATACTATGGACATTCCACTTCTATTTTGGCCCCTAGCTTCACTTGAAGGGGGGGTGTTAGAGTAGGTATTTACCTTAGCTCATTTTCACCTAGGTACATTATTTACCTTTATTGTATTTATCCTCACCCACTTATGTGTGTAGATATTTCTTTTTATTTATTTAGATATTAGGAGATATTATCTAGTTGTTAGGTATAGTTCTTTCCTTGATCTATGGTATTTACTAGTTCTTTCCTAGATCTATGGTATTGATTAGATCCTTGATGTCTAGTTCTCTCATAAATCTATGGACTTGACTAGTTCTTTGATGAATAGTTTTTTCCATGATTTATGGCTTGATCTACGACCTTGATTGGTTCTTAGATTATTATTCCTTGCCTATATAAGCAAGGTCCATTCTCATTGTATTTCATTGAGTTCCATAATAATATATGATATTGCTGCTCATTTGTTCGCAAAGGTTTATGTAAATTTATTCTAGTGAATTGCTTTCATCTTATTGATTGAGATGTTTGATTAGCATTTGTGTTCTTGGCTTGGCATGAGCTGGTTATCATTCCTTTTAGAGGAATGTTATCGGAGATGAATAAAAAATGTAATATCTCATGAAATGGCCTTATAATATTCAATCAAAATTAATATCAAATAAAATAGATAAAATTTTCACGATATTTAATTTTAAATTTTAAAATAAGGTTAAATTTGTATGGATGTTGTATTTTTTTGTGTATTACGACAATTAGAAACCATTTTGATAGATTTATGTTTACCTTTTCGATAGTGGATGATGATAGATGGTGAATAAATGATAATGAATGTTCAAAAATGTAAGAGAAACTGTTGAAATTTTATTATATAAGCCTTAATGATTACCAATAATTGGAGATGGAAATTATTTTTTAGATTAAGAGACAATTAATCAAGATGAATATACAAGATTGATTCATAATTACTAATTTACCATTATAATTTATTATTAAGTAACCTTATTGGTTTTATATGTTACATTTCTATTGATCATTAACATTTGAAATGTAATCAGAAAATTATTTCAATTTGTTAGTGTATTAATCAACCATACACTATTATATAAGATTAAGATGAGCTTGTAATATTAATTTTAGTCTTACACATTTATATATAGTTATATGCGTGTATGTGTAGATATAAATATATATACATACATACATACATACATATGTATGTATGTATGTATGTATGTATGTATGTATGTATGTATGTATGTATGTATATATATATATATATATATATATATGTCTATACATACATACATACATACATACATACATACATACATACATACATACATACATACATACATACATACATATATATATATATATATATATATATATGTATGTATGTATGTATGTATGTATGTATGTATGTATGTATGTATGTATGTATGTATGTATGTATGTATGTATGTATGTATGTATGTATATTCCCCGTGATTTCAATAGATTTTGTTGTGCTTCCGAAATAGGTTGTTTGACTTCTTCCGACACACGATGCCAAAGACTGTATTTTTCCTAAAATGATCTCCCACATCTCTTTTGCACAATCCATTCTAACTAATTCCACACACAACAATTCGTAGCTCTAATACCAGATTGAGAAAAAATATGCAACGCTTCAATGTTTTATTGATCAATTGGAGCAGATTATATAAAAAAACTAGGGAGTAACAAGGAGGTTGCTAAAAAATAATGTAATAATTTGTTGAATGAAACTAACAGTTTTACCACCTAATACCTGTAAACTACCTACAAATCTGTTGCGCTAAATCTACTAACAAATATTATATTTAGCACATCATATTTGTAGGTAGTTTGCAGGTATTAGGTGGTAGAACTGTTATTTTCATTCAACAAATTATTCCATTATTTTTTAGCAACTTCCTTTTTCCTCCCCAATTGTTTTTTATATAATGTGCTCCAGTTGATCAATAAAACATTAAAGCTTTGCATATTTTGTATCAATATGGTATTAGAGATAGGAATTGTTTTGTGTGAGATTAGTTAGAATGGACTGTGTGAAAGAGTTGTGGGAGATCATTAAAGGAAAAATACAGTCTTTGGCATCATGTGTGGGAAGATTTCATACAACCTATTTAGGAAGCACAACACAATCTATTGAAATCACGTGGAAAAATCTCTTTAAAACGTGGGTGTTTTTTTCAAAGGAACAACCTACTGGAGCATCCTTTAATGTCCCTGAATGGAGATGTGGCTGGTCGACGTGAAAAAAGGAAACCTTTTTTGCACCTCTTTCCAGTACAAACCTATTTGCATTGAAACATCCAAAAATCCCCTACCCCACAAGTTCTTATACTTAATTTCTCCACATGTTCCTTGAATTAGCATGACATCATTCTTTAATATTTTTCTGCCATTATATTTTGTCATTTAGCTGTTGTTTTTTGCATTTATGCATGTTGGAACAACTTAGAATATGTAATTTGGTATTAGAGAGAGGTTTCGATCCTGGGTCAGATGATGAGCACGAGGAGACATCTCATATAAAAGATGAGCTATAAGGGGAGGTATATGTTGATCTTGGAAAATTATAAAATTCTACCATGCATCCACCAAGAAGTTCTTCACATCAACAATAAAGTTTTCATCTAAAGTGGGTACAAAAATCTCTGCTGAGTGGTTCTTTTAGATTCAGAACTTGGAGCTAGGAAAGAAATGAGGTAAATTTTACACTCATGTGTACATTAGTTGATATCTCCAAACCTAATAATTTTTGAAAAGCACTAAATCAACCTAAATAGAAGAAATCCATAGATGCTGAGTATGACTCACTCATGCAAAATCAGACATGATAACTTATCGATCTGTCTACTGGAAAGAAACCCATAGGTTGTAAATGGTTTTTAAAAACTAAATATAAAGTAAATGGATCCATCAAAAAACACAAAACATGACTTGTACCAATGGGATATGCTTAGAAAGAAGGCATTGACTATGAAGAAAATTTTACACCCATTGTAAAGATCAAAACTATCAGGGTTATATGTGCACTGACATCACAAAATGGATGGAAACTTCAATAGATGGACGTCAAGATTACTTTCCTCAATGGTCATCTTAAGTAATCATTTTACATGACTCAACTGTAAGGATTTTTTGATGAAAAACATCCTAAAAAGGCATGTCGTCTCATCAAGTCAATCTATGGATTGAAAAAAGTTCTTAGGGCATGGTACATCAAGATGGATGATCACCTTTTGCATTAGGGTTTCACACGTATCCTCTCACATTCCAAATTTTACATAAATAATGGAAGAATAAAAATCATCATTCTTGTTTTCTATGTGGATGATCTTATGATCACTGGAAGTTTAGAAGATCAGGTTGATATTGTGAAGAATGAACTCAAAAAATCCTTTGACATGACTAACTTGGGGCTACTTCATTACTTTCTTGGCTTGGAGATATGTCAGAAATAAAATAATTTTTTTTATCTCCCAGTTAAAATATGCCAAGACACTCTTGGAAAAATACATAATGACAAATTCTAAACCTCTTTCAACACCAATGGAGAAAGGCTTACAAATCTCTTGATTCCAGGACTCACCTCAATTGGATGTAACTCTCTACAGATAGTTGTTAGGGTAAACTTATTTTACTATAGTAATTTATTTATTATATTATTACCTTTGGTAATTATTTGATTATTGTTATATGGTTTTATAAACCATATTTTTCATTTTATTCACGTAGGATTATCTGTTACATAGTTATAACAAATACATTTGTTTGTATTAATTATTTGTGCTTCCCATATGTAGTTTTGGAAGCTTATGTAAAATCCTTCTCTTTTTATATCCAGTTGTTCAATAATATAAATATTGTAGCCTACACTACTGTACTTTGATTTTATTAAATATTAATAAAAGTATCAGGCTTGTACCCATTTTTGCTACTTTCATTTGGTATTAGATCTAGTTGATCTAGACCTGTGAGTAGAGAAGGTTAGAGAGATGTTGTAGAAGGAAAAGGAGAAGATGCTGCATCACAGGAGAGTTAGTGCTGCCTCCAACAGCTTCCAAGAATGCTATACATTCCCACAACCTCCTTCCATACTCTAGGTAAAAGCAAAGTAATTTTTTTTTCCTTGGCGCCCCCTGCATAAGGAAAATTTACTTCTTGGAGCCAATAAGAATTCATAAAATTAAAAATATATATTTCTTCCTAACCAGGGGTTTCACCTCTAAATTTAAAGGATCATTTAGTCTCTGGTAATAATAGTAGAGTGATACATTTTGGAGGACTTTGCCCCTAGTCACTGAGCTCCCAAAGAGTATCCTAACTGAGTAGTGCGTTGTTTGAAGCTCATATCTCTCTTGATCAAGTTGGTTGAATTTTGTGAAGTAAACATGCCACCTTTTTTTGATTGAGCCAAGCCATTTAACAATCAATGATCCTCCTTACCTTAGGCATCGTATTGGATTTAGACTGATTTCTCAAAGCATTGCATGACGAGTTGCATTTGCATAGCCATTTGATAGTTTACAACAAGTTTTACATTGTGTCTTAGATCCTGCTGTTTCAATGATGGTCGAGCCAAAAAATCAAGTGTTCCTCTACTCCATGAGTTGGAGACTCCTCTGAACTAAACTAGATCTCTTACAAAGAAGGTCAAAACATCTCCATAGCTCATGAGCCAAGCCATGTTTTACACCCACCGAGTTTTGTTTGGGTGGATTTTAATGTGAATCGGATCACACAACTACAGAATCCATCCTCTTCCTCCAGTCATGCCATCCACTGCAAATGAAGAAAAATATTACAAATATTAGAAAAAAAATTGGTGGTGAATAAAGTGGTTCAATCACAAACAATGATTACAAACCATAAAGCGGTGGAGAAGATATTTAGTCCAAAGCTTAGTTGGATCCATTTCTAGCAGTAAAACCAAAAAAATATTAAACAGAGATCTAATTTTGATGTCCCTAATCCTCCCCTTTTCCAGCAAAACCATGTCGACCACCATGCAAACTGCTAGGCATTTAAAAGGTAAGTCAATTTATTGTTGATTCAAATATAAATAACTCCTTTTCATCACATAAGCATATTGGGTGCTCCATTTGTTATTGGAAAATATTTAGGGGGAGTGGTGTAGGGTTCGAACCACTCCCCAAACACAATATTTTATAAGATTTGTATTTAGCAGAAGATTTGGAAAAACTGCCAACTTTAGAGACCCACTAAACCACTTAGCAGTCTCTAAACCCCCTGCTAAATTTAGAGAAACAAAACCTAATTTTGGACCAACTTTTTTTTCTCCTAAAATTCCTATTTTTTAATTTTGAGAAACATTTTCTAAAGGGGGATTAATTAAAAATTGCATTTTGAGCCATTTTTTTGCTTAGAGAGCCGTATTGAGCTCCGGAGGCCACCAAGGCCTCAAAACAAGAATTATTTTTTCCTGCCATTTAATTTTTAAAATTTTGGATGTAATTGCATATTTCAGTGTATTATACTAATTCATAGGTTGCCATATTTAACTGCAAACTATTCTAACTGCTTTAAAAATGATAGATATTTGTATTCAAAACAATAAAAATTTAGAGATCTTCAGATCTCATTCACAAAGTTTGGTATATATAGTGCCTTTGGGAAATGCTTACTAGTAAATTCGTCATGACTACTAGTACACTTAACTCCTAATATAACTGCAACAATGTTTTCTGGGCACTTACCCTTTAAATAGACGGGGAGTAATAAGGAAACAATGCACACACTTTGAGCCCTCCCATCTGTCTGTGAACGATTGCTCAACTTAAATCCAGACTGATAAATTATCCGAGTATATAGTGAAGTTATGCGCGTTTATGAGGATATTTCTTTGACACGGTTTCAATAATCATACAAACCCCTTTCAGTACTATCTTGGTACGACATCATATTCTTTCGCATATGTTAACACCTCTTTCACATACTGCCAAGCATATAGAAAGGGTGAGCTTCTTCCATGTACTAAAACAACACTCGAGAAATACAAGATGATAAATTGCACAACTATTGCTACACCTATGGAGAAAAAATTATAGTTATCTAGTTCAGATCCATCTCCTACGGTAAATACAACTCTCTATCGGCAGTCGATTGGGAGTCTCATTTACCTCACATACACTAGACCAGATATCAACTTTGCAGTGAGCTATCTATCTAGGTTCATGCAGGAACCTTGAGTTTGTCATTGCAAGGAAGAAAGATGAATCTTGAGATATCTCAAGGGAACAATGGATCTTGGTCTACAATACAAGAAGAAAGACAAATTCTTCTTGACAAGATATTCGGATTCAGATCATGGAGGTAATATTGATGACAAAAAATCCACTTCAAGATTTCTATTCTTTTTGGGATTTGGACTGATATCATGGGGAAGCAAGAAGCAACACGTTTTTTCTTGATCTTCCATATAAACTGAATATCATGTTGCAGGTGAAGCTATATGTGAAGTGATATGGCTACGCCACATACTTAAAGGACTTGGAATACCACAGGACAAACCGACCACCTTTTATATTGACAATGAAGGTGTTGTCATACTTGTTCGCAATCCAAGTTTTCATAAAAGAACAAAACACATTGAGGTACATGTACATTTCATATGTTAAATGTCTTGAAACACAATATACAACTTATTTTTTCCCCAACAGAGGAAAAATGATCAAATATCTTCAAAAAGTCACTTACATGTGATAGATTAGAGTTATTCAGAGAGTTTCTCTCTTCATCTCTTGAAACAATGTAAAATTAAGGGGGGAATTTTAGGGTAAACTTATTTGACTATAGTAATTTATGCATTGTATTATTACCTTTGGTAATTAATTGATTATTGTTATATGGTTTTATAAACCATATTTATCATTTTATTCACGTAGGATTATCTGTTACAAAGTTGTAACAAATACATTTATTTGTATTAATTATTTATACATCTCGTAAGTAATTTTAAAGCTTATGCAATTAGTATTATTGTTGAACCTGTGCAACATCCTTCTCTATTTGCATCCGATTGTTCAATATCTATAAATATTGTAACCTGCACTAATGTAATTTGATTTTCCTAAATATTAATAAACGTATCAGGCTTCTACCCCTATTTTCTACTTTCAATATCTCATTGGGAGTCTCATCTACTTGACTTACAATAGACTAGACATATGTTTTGTTATGAGCTATCTCTCAAAATTCATGTAGGAGCCAAAGAAATGTCACTGGGTTACACCAAAGCATGTTTTGAGATATCTCCAAAGTACACTTGAATATGGTATGGAATACAAGAAGAATAATCTATTCTTCTTATAGGGATACATCGACACAGACTATGTTGGATTTTTTCAAGATAGAAAGTCAACATCAGGATACATATTTCATCTCGTGGATTTGTAATAAGTATCTTATTTCTCTTTCATCCACTGAGGTATAGTATCGTGCCACACATGGAGCTATATGTAAGGTGATATGGTTACGTCACACTTTGACTAATTTGAAAATTTGTTAAGAAAAGCCACACATTCTTCATTGCGATAATCAAGGTGTGTTGAAGCTTGTGAAAGATCCTATTTTTCATGAAAGGAACGCGCATATTGAAGTTGAATGTCACTACATTCGAGAGAAAATATTAAACCACCACATCCATCTCCATTACCTCCCAACAGATGCATTGATAGCTGATATACTCACCAAATCCCTTGGAAAGGTGAAATTTGATTTGTTTAGGGATTAAATTTGTAAAAATAATGTAATAAGGGGGTGAATGTTAGCATATTTAATGTAGTATATTTGTAGGTAGTTTGCAGGTATTATCTAGTAGAATGGATAGTTTATACAACATAATATTCCATTAACTTTTTAGAAACTTCCTTTTCCTCCCTGACCGTTTTGTATATAATGTGCTCTGGTTCATCAATAAAACATCGAATCATTGCATATTTTGTCTCGTGTGTGTGTGTGTGCATGTGCACACACATGCGCATATGTGTGTATATGTGTGGTAAGAACACACACATATATGCACACACACACACACACACACACACACACACACACACACACACACACACACACATATGTATGTATGTATGTATGTATGTATACACACAAATTACAAGGAGTTATTATCCAAACCTAACAATAACATCTAATGTTGCATTTTTATAGATCAATAATATATGAAATCTAATGAGAAAATTATATCAATTTGTTAGTGTATTAATTAACCATACACTATTGTATAAGATTGAGATGTACTTGTAATACGAATTTTAGTTTTACGAATTTATATTTATAAATATATATATTTACAAACATGTATGTGTATATATAATATATATATATATATATATATAATTCTTATTTCACTAAATCTGGACTTATTCTAGTCCAAGAAGCTAAAAAATATAGCCAATATTGGAATCAAATATTACTATTTTTGGATTCCAAAATATTAAATATTGGAACTATCTGCACTACAGAATCGCACATATTGGATTCCAATATCACATATATTGGAATCCAAAATCACATACATTGGATTTTTTTTTTGATATGGTAAAAAATAGTTTGGTTTTGAGAGGACTAAAAAACCTCGTACAAATGAATGAAATATATAGCTATTAGAAACCCCAGAGAAAGCCTCTATCATTGGCTTACCATTATAACAAACCAATCCAAAACGTAACTGACCAGAACTAAAGAAGCACGTGACCCCGAAATAATTCAAGAATGTTTACGAGCCACCTAAATAAAACGTCTGGGTTGGATCACCTTCCACCCACATCCATCACCTGTGGCACCCATGGAACCACTATCTGAGCACGAGTTGAGGTCAACCAAAAACCTGTCATGCAAGTCTATCAAAGGACGTTGACCGTCCCCACCAAGTACATGAACATCCAAGTCATCATCCATCCATTTTTATTTTTACGTCGCATGACCAAAAATAACATATATTGGAATCCAAAAATAAAAAATATTGGAATCCGTTAATTATCCTTCTGTAGTCCAATATATATGATCATGAATTCAATTAATGAATATGTGAAAAATCTTTTAATGATTTCAGGGAATCCAACATTGATATGAGAAATAATGTCAGTGGCTGCGAGCCCGTATAAAATAGATAAATGTTTTTTTATAAAGGCAAACGGTCGGTACACTTAATGTTTTCTTTGGAATAATGATCTTATCAGTTTTAAGATGTTTTAAGATTAAACTATGCAAATTTGAATATTTAAATCACCATTGACCAAGTGGCTTTTAGGCTAATGAAATTCACAAGATGTGAGACACTTTCATATTCAATTATTATGGTGCAATTGAACCTAGGGGAAACAAGAGAATTACCAAACATGTTATAAAGAAACTTAAAGAAGGCTATGATTCGATTTAGGAGAATGTAATTAAATGTGAAACCATTCCAGATATATTTTCAAATTTAAAGTGAGATATCAAATTAACTTCATTTATTATGGTGAGATTGAACCTCAATGTAACCAGAGAATTTCTAAAGATGTTATGAAGAAATTAGCAGAGGGAGATGATCCCATGTAGGAGAATGTAATTAACTGTAAAAACCATACTAGATATATTTTCATATTTAAACTTAGATATAAATATAATTGTAAGAGATATGGCATAAAAATTTCATATTCAAATATGGATATGAACTTATTTAAAATTAACTCTAATATTATCTTAGATATATTTTAGTATTTAAATATAGCTTTGAAATAAATTGAAATTCCTTTACTAAAGGTAGAATCATAGTAAAACATTTGGATAATATTTTGAATTTATAATGTAACACTATTCCTGAAGATGGGCTTCCAAATCAACAATACAAAAATTAGTAAAGCTCCAATTAAAAAACTCCCTATAGTTGTTTTTTTCATCTAATATAATCCCGAACATCTTCAATGTCATTTAATGGTTGAAACAAAGGCCACAACACATCTAATAAGTATTTGTCTTCAAACTTAGAATATATGTTAAATTTTTAAGCAATTATGTAGTTCACAACATCATTGAACTTGTTTTCTCTAAAGATTCATCTACAAGCATTGTATTTTTACAATTATACGATGCACTAAACCATGACCAAATGGAGTTAAGATTGTTGGATATAATTTGGGATTTACAAAATATTCATAATCAGAACATTTGGTCTCAACGCAATCTTCTTGTGTAAATATGAACTCGAAGCTTGCATCCTCCAAGCCAATGTTTTAAAGGAATGAAGGAATCATGTCATCAACATTTTAATTTCTCATCGATGTCCATATTGCTATTTTGAAATGTTTTTTTGCACCTTTACAAGAACTCTTTCACGTTAGTTTAGATAAAATAATTTTTTTGAGCTCGATGCCATCAAAATTTTTAAACGTCGAATCATCCTTATGGAGGGTATGTGCCAAAACATCGTTTACATCGAATATGATCATTTTCATGTTGCATGTGTTCGTATCTACAAATGAAAAAATAAAATGGTTAAGGGCAGTGAATCAATTGAAAATTAAAAAAAAAGTCCCTTTCGATATTTGTTACATAAAATATCAAATGGTTGTAGGTGGTGATGAAGGAAAAACATCCAAGGGCATCCCTCATTTCTTATTGTTTTACTAGGAATATTTTTTGTGCATAATTTATTTGAATAAAATGTAATTTTTCAACAAGACGAGTCTTTACATACCATATTGTAGTTATTTCATTGCATTGGAAAGTGGTATACATTTTCTATTATCAAAGAAATAAATAATATTTAAGCATGCTCATAATTAATTTAGGAATACATATTTCATTAATAAAAAATTCTCAAAGATTTTTTACAATAAATATTTTTTGTTAATTCGCATTCAAAACTTATACACTCACACTCTGAACTTATATTCATGGAAAATTTAAATTCTCCCAACTTATATTTGTATGATCTCAGCATACAAAATAGTTACACAGAAGCATCATAAAAAATATGAATGTATTTTATTTAAAATGTTAAGTTGCATCATGATAATAACATTTTTAAATGCTAACTTTTTATTTTGCATTTACTCACTCCAAATATTTGATGCCGTCTACCAAATTCAATCCCTTTGACACTATTAGTGATAAGTATCTATACAAATTAGTCATCAACCACATATATTTTGAGAAATTTTCTTCTTTGCTTGTCATTCCAACCATAATTTTTTTTGGAGGGTTTCCCTTTGCACATAATGTAATACTCATTGTGTCCTCAAGATTGTAGGGAACATTGTTTCTACTCCAAACCCTTTCTATATATTTTATTTCAATTCCATCGAATATATTACAATGTTAATTTCCCCAGGTGAGTACTGGATTCAATTTAGTCAATAATTTTTTATTGAAGGCCTTTATAAGTTTTTCAACATCAACAAAAGTGATTTTTTTTTACCAAAGTCCCATTTAAAATTTTTTATCATGACTTTATAAGCTCCTCCAGGCCACCTCACACATTGAGAGTATCCTTGTTGAACTTGAATGACATCTCCCTAGAGGATGATTGGTTTTTCTCATACAACGAGTCATCCAAATATAAAATAAGCAAGTAATTCTTGTGGATAACTACAAGGAAGTAAATAATTTTTTTTAATCAGTCTCGTATCAATTCTAACCAATGGAAATAATCAACATTTTAGCTTGTGGCTACCACTTATCGATGGGATTTACATGTAGGATTGCATCTTCTTTACCCGTTGCTGGATCCTTTGATGCAATATTTGTTTGAAACAAACATCAATATATTCATAATATAGATATTGCTATGGAAAATGAAAGCGTATTTGAAAAAAAACCATAGTGATCTACTTGGTAAAATAGTAAATTCAATATTAGAAATTTATGTAGCTACCACTTACCGAATGAGCTTCCCGCTTGGCTTACATAGACCTTACTAGCTGCTGGTTTTTTTATGCAAGATGTATTGCAAACAACAATAATCAATTCATAATTGATTTCATGCTATGGTAAATGAAAGCATAATTGAAAAGCATACTACTTTCCATGTTAATATGGAAAGTACAAATCAAAGTGTTCTATTTCTTCTGAATGAATTTTAGTCTCCGCTAGGGTTCGTTTATATCCGTTGAACCAACCATTGGTGGAAAACATTTCTGAGATATTGATGTGGATTAACGACTGCTAGGCTATGTCATCTTTGGCTGGACTAAGCATAGATTCTAATGTTTGTATCATTATGTTGATTCCAATGGTTTATAAGGATAACAAAAAACCTGGTAACTACAAAATATGTAGCAATGGATGCCACCATGAACTTTTGAAATAGGTTATTTGGTAATTCCTTCTTTGAAAATGGTTGTGCTTCTAGAATTAGCTAATATAATTTTCTATTACTTTGTGAGCCTTATAAATTGTTATGTTTAAAAATACGAATGGCTAACATACCCAGTTCTAAATTCATATTCATGTTGGTTACAACCATGCACTCCACTATTACTTTCTCCAGTTGTTGGTTATCTGCATAAACCATTAATCGTTTAATAAATTTTTAGGGCCTGTTGACACTAAAAATTTTCTCCATAATTTCTATTTCATTAATGTATGTATTAGGAATAGGATGTTGTTATGTATAATTAGTAGTAGCATCTGATAGAAGATAACGACACCGTCAGTACGGTGTCGCCAATAATGTGGAGTACGGTAACAGTCAAAGTACAATAGGAATGTTGTAAAAAGTAAATATTTGTCGTAAGTGGTCCGGTAATGTTAAAATGTCAAAGTTTGGGTAATTAGAGAAGTAGGGTCTACATGATTAGGAATTAGAAATATTATATTGGTAATAAGGACAAGGAGTGAGGTCATAAATATTTTGTGTATTTTATTTGTAAAAAGTCTAAAAATGTGGAACCCATGTAAAATGATAAGGTTTATCTTATCTTAAGAGATAAGCTTACATGTACAGATAAGAGTTAAGGTATGGAATATGATTCGTCAGAGTGGATTTCTTATCCTATCTTAGAGATAGGATGGATAAGCCTGGAAGTTCTATAAATAGAGAGGCCACCCCCCTCATTTAGCATAGAAAGAAGTAGTGAGAAATATTGTAGGAAGTGTGCAAAGGAAGCCATCAGTTAAAGGTGTGTTGAAGAAGCCATCAAGAGGCGTAATTGTAAAGTTTCTCCCATAGTCTTGTTGAAGTACCTCATGGGTGAGATTGTAACAATTTCATGTTAATATTATAATTTACTTTGATATTTCAGATTTGTCATCATTCCGTCTTATCATAGTCAATGGTATTCTTGTGTTCGGTTGTTGTTTTGTTTCCAGATTACATCCACCAAACTAAAGGCTATGCATTAGTAAATAATCATAGCACGAGGAGTTCCCGGTGAAGAATTATCATAGTGCCGGATTGGTGATGACATTTTGGTTCCGTTGCCGGGACCATTCCTCGTTGGTGGATTTTCTGGAGAGATATTCCCACTTAGTCAAAAATCAATTAGAGGGTAACCTTGTTTTTACTGTGCATAGTAGTTACCATGGTAAAGTCATTTTTACCGTGAATAGTAGTTACCATGATAAAGTCATTTTTGCTGTGAATAGTATTTATCACAGTAAAGTCACTTTTTACCGTGAATAGTATTTACCGCAGTAACTTCACTTTTTACCGTGAATAGTGTTTACCACAGTAAAATCAGTTTTTACCGCAGTAAGTCAAGTTTTACCATAGTTTACCGTGGTCATTTCTATAGTAATTCCAATTATTTGTGCACATAAGTCTTGTTGATTGTACTTGTGGGTTGGTATTTCACGGTGGTTACTTTTGAAAATGGGAAAGATTCCTGTTTTTTCAGCTCAATCTAATGAAGATGCTTCTTCTTTCATTCAAGAGTTTAAGCGATCTTGTATTTGTAATGGCCTTATAAGAAGGGAACAATGGACTGAATTTTTTCCTACCTTTTTGGATGGTTCAGCACTTAGGTGGTTTGAAACACTAGGTGATAATGTGAAAAATTCATGGGATTTATTAACTGAAAGTTTTCTTGAAGAATTTGGTGAACAACAGAGATATGCAGATCTCATGATTGATATCACAAAGCTAACCCAAGGAGAGAAGGAGAAGATAAGGGATTATCATGCTCGTGTTCTAGAGCTAAGGAGGAAGCTCGATGCCCAGATCCGGAAGGAAGGATTAGCGGATGGGTTGATGAATGGCGTGGATAATCTCCTCTGTAAGCACTTCATTCTTGGGATGAAGCCAGAGATCAGACAACGAGTGAAGTATGACCACCCAGCTACCATTGAACAAGCAAAGGAGATTGCAAGAAGGCAAGAAGAAAGCATGGAAGAGGAGCCCAAAGAAATTGTTGTTAAAGTAGAGCCTACACCAGCACCTTTGGTCCAGAATCCACAACCACTCCCGGTGAGCACAAATATTTCTCCTAGTACATCTACTGAGTATGAAGATCTGCTTAGGAAGATGGGCCAGTTAACTATTAATCTTCTTCAAGGAAAGGAATTTAGTTCTCAGGGAGGAGATAGAGGTCCAAAAAGAAATATTTCTGAAGTTGTTTGTTATGGTTGTTATAAAAAGGGTCATTATAAGTATAATTGTCCAGATAGAGCTTCTACATCTGGTACAAGAGATAATGATAAAGGAAAAGCACCTGTGAATTCTCTTGATGTAGTAGATAAGAGTAGAAATAATGAAGTAGATGTGTTTGTAACAAAAAGAAAGAAAGAAAAAGATAATCAAGATGGAACTGATCCTAAGAAGATGAAAGGAGAAACTAGTAAGAAACATAGGAGAAGAAAGTTGGGTGTGTAGGATTTTCTGATTTCACAGGGGCAAGGACCATACTCCATCTTGGAAGATCTGTCCAAAAGGCCTGCAAATATTACATATGGTCAACTCTTGGCTATGTCTTCTGAGAAGAGGCGGGAGTTGCGAGGTGGACTCAATGCTCGAAGAAGGAAGGAGGTTGAGGTCCCTATTTTGGAGGCAGAGGCAGATCCCTATGCTCCACAAGCTGAGGTATTATGTAATGGTATTTCAATTCATGATGTCTTAGTTGATGGAGGTGCTGCAGTTAATGTAATGACCGAGTCTGTAATGAATATGTTGGGTTTAAAAATTGATCGCCCTTCAACACTTATGTTAAGGTCATTAAATAAGGGAAAAACTAAACCAGAAGGTGTAGTTTCAAATGTGGCAATATCTGTTATGGGTGTTGTATGTGTGGTAGACTTTTAGGTGATGAAAAATGGTACTGTTGCGTACCCAATGCTGCTGGGAAGACCATGGCTAAGGAGAGTTCATGCAAGAAACTACTGGAATGAAGGTTTCATGACACTTGGACGTGGTAGAGAGAGGGTGAAGATAAACGTGATCCCTCGACATCATAAAGTAGAACCTGTGGATTCAAGTGATGAAACTGATGATTAGACATCCTCTGATTACTCTAGTACCAGTGAAGTGGACACTGAAGATGAAGAAAGCGAGGTGGATGTTTCAGTCATGGATATCCTTCCAGTCACACCAACTCATGACCCCATAAAATTATCTGAAGAAGAAGTTGATGATCGTCTCCAACAAATAAAGATTGGTGATGCTGTGATGGAGAGTGAGAAGGAATCCTACCTCCAGCTCTTTCGAAGGTACATACACCTATTCACTTTTGATTACAAGGAACTCCATCAAGTAAGTTGGGTAGAACATTGTATTGAGCTGGTAGATGGTGCTAAGCCCATAAAGCAAATGCCATATAGAATGAATCCTAATTTTTCCAAGACTGTAAAAGAAGAAATAGATAAGTTGCTTGATGCAGGATTCATATTTGCTGTGGAGAATTCAGAATGGGTTTCTCCCATTGTGATCTCAATAAAAAAGAATGGGAAGCTACGCATTTGTGTTGATTACAGGAAGCTCAATAAGGCAACAAAGAAGGATCATTACCCTCTTCCATTTTCAGATCAGATCTTGGACGAAGTAGCTGGCCAGGAGTGCTATAGTTTTGCTGATGGATATAGCGGCTACAACCAAGTTCGTATAGCAGAGAAAGATCAGCTGAAGACCACGTTCACCACTCCTTGGGGAACGTTTGCTTATAGAGTTATGCCTTTTGGGTTGTGTAATGCTCCAGCAACATTCCAGCGTTTGATGAATAGGGTGTTCGAACCCTACATTGGGACCTTCATCAGAGTATTTCTGGATGATTTTTGCATCTATGGGAGCAAGTTGGACCACCTGCACCAGATGGAGACAATCATTTCAAAGGTTAGATGAAGCACAAGCCTCACTAAACCCTACAAAGTGTGTCTTTGGATGTTCTAAAGGCGTTTTGTTAGGGCATGTTGTATCCAGAGATGGTATTGGTACTGATCCTGATAAAGTTTCAAAAATCAAAGATTTACCATTTCCTATGAATAGAAGTAAGTTGAGATCATTTTTAGGCCATGTGGGTTACTATAGAAGGTTCATCAAGAATTTCTCAAAGATTGCACAGCCACTAACCCAGTTCTTGAAGAAGGATGTTGCTTATGAACCAGGAAACAAGGCGCATGAAGCTTTTGGACAACTGAAGGAAGCCCTGGTGTCTTCACCTGTTTTGAAGAATCCAGATTGGAGCAAGCCATTCATTGTGTACACTGATGCCTCAGATGCAGCACTAGGTAGTACTTTGAGCCAAAAGGATGAAAATGGGAATGAACATCCAATTTACTTTGGGAGCAGACAAATGAGCAGTGCTGAGGTAAACTATACTGTAACTGAAAAAGAGGCTCTGGCTATCATTTTTGCTGTAAAGAAGTTTAGAAATTACTTGCTAGGGCAGAAATTTATAGTTGTAATAGATCATCAGGCTCTGAAATATATTGTCAATAAGCCTAACCCATCAGGGAGAATAGCAAGATGGATAATTTTGCTACAAGAATTTGAATTTGATATTATAGATAGGCCAGGAAAGAAGCATGTCAATGCAGATGCACTCTCTCGAGCCTATGATGGTTTAGGATCATCTTGTGATGATGATGATTTTCCCGATGCAGCATTGTTCTCCCTTGACACAATCCCTAGTGAATACATAGATATTTGGAATTATCTGAATGAATTCAAGTTTCCTGATGGTGCCAATGCAAAGACTAAGAGAAAGATTACTCAAGCCAGTCATCCATATTCTATTCTGCATGGAGCATTATTTCGAATAGGACCTGATGGACAGTACAAGAGGGCAGTTGGACGTGATCAAGGAAAGGAGCTGCTAGAAGAATTCCACAATGGTACATGTGGAGGGCACTTCTCTGGACAACTTACAACAAGAAGGATCTTGGATGCAGGTTATCACTGGCCCACTCTTTTTAAAGATTGTTATAATTATTGTAAGACATGTGATATTTGTCAAACACATGGTAACCGTAAGACTTCATCAGCTCCATTATGTCCTATTCTTCCACTTGGTCCCTTTGAAAAGTGGGGAATAGACATTGTAGGTCCACTTCCAACTACATCACGCCAAAATAAGTATATTGTAGTTGCCACAGATTATTTAACCAAGTGGGTTGAAGCTAGGCCATTGAAAACAACTTCCATGGATGAAGTGGCAAGGTTCATATATGAACGCATTGTCACCAGATTTGGTTGTCCATTAGAAATTGTAACAGATCAAGGAAGCCACTTCATTAATGAGGTGGTAGAAGCCCTAGTCAATAAGTTTTCTATTAAGCACAGGAAGGCAACAACATACAAGCCAAGCACAAATGGACAGGTGGAACGAACAAATTTTGTGCTGTGTCAAATTCTAGCAAAAGATGCAACCTTGCAGGTACATAAATGGGATAAAAGGATTCATGTAGCATTGTGGGCATATAGGGCAACATCAAAGTCAGCAACATGATACTCCCCATTTCAGTTGGCCTATGGCATTGATCCAGTTCTTCCTATTGAGTTTGATATTCCCACTGTGAGAGTTATGAAAAATGAAAGGATGGATGAAAGTGATTCAGTAAAAGAAAGGTTGGTACATCTTCATTTGCTAGAGGAAATGAGGGAAATAGCAAAGGATACAAGCCATAAGAAGAAAATGAAGCAGAAGGAATACTTTGATCAAAAGATCCGATGGTCTCCATTTCATGTGAATGACTTGGTCCTAGTATATGATTCCAGATACAAAAAAAGAAGACAGAGAAAATTTCTTCCAAAATGGATGGGGCCCTACAAAATAGCAGCTGTGCATGAAAATGGTACGTACCGACTGGAGGAATTGGATGGCACTCCCATTATGAAATGGGTCAACCACGACAAGTTGAAGATTTTCCAAGCACCAGAATAGTCTACTCCGAGGACGGAGTAGAAGCTAGGAAGGGGGAAGATGTCGACACTAAAATTTTCCTCCATAATTTCTATTTCATTAATGTATGTATTAGGAATAGGATGTTGTTAAGTATAATTAGTAGTAGCGTCTGATAGAAGATAACGGCGCCGTCAGTACGGTGTCGCCAATAATGTGGAGTACGGTAACAGTCAAAGTACAATAGGAATGTTGTAAAAAGTAAATATTTGTCGTAAGTGGTCCGGTAATGTTAAAATGTCAAAGTTTGGGTAATTAGAGAAGTAGGGTCTACATGATTAGGAATTAGAAATATTATATTGGTAATAAGGACAAGGAGTGAGGTCATAAATATTTTGTGTATTTTATTTGTAAAAAGTCTAAAAATGTGGAACCCATGTAAAATGATAAGGTTTATCTTATCTTAAGAGATAAGCTTACATGTACAGATAAGAGTTAAGGTATGGAATATGATTCGTCAGAGTGGATTTCTTATCCTATCTTAGAGATAGGATGGATAAGCCTGGAAGTTCTATAAATAGAGAGGCCACCCCCCTCATTTAGCATAGAAAGAAGTAGTGAGAAATATTGTAGGAAGTGTGCAAAGGAAGCCATCAGTTAAAGGTGTGTTGAAGAAGCCATCAAGAGGCGTAATTGTAAAGTTTCTCCCATAGTCTTGTTGAAGTACCTCATGGGTGAGATTGTAACAATTTCATGTTAATATTATAATTTACTTTGATATTTCAGATTTGTCATCATTCCGTCTTATCATAGTCAATGGTATTCTTGTGTTCAGTTGTTGTTTTGTTTCCAGATTACATCCACCAAACTAAAGGCTGTGCATTAGTAAATAATCATAGCACGAGGAGTTCCCGGTGAAGAATTATCATAGTGCTGGATTGGTGATGACAGGCTAGTAATGGTTCTTATTTATAAATGTACATAAATAACATACCAAGATTTGATTTTATATTCGTGCATAATGTGGCTGAGTTCTCCTCATTTGTCATTAGAGATCATGAACATAGAGTATTGTCAAACAAATGAAAACAATGGAAATTGAAAACAGAGCTCATCAAACATATTTATAAAATGATATAAGGTTAATCACCATGTTGAGTTAGTTGTGTAACATCAAGTTGAGAGGTTTGTACATCAACTCATATTGTTCTTTGGTCTTCTATGTAAATAAGAAAACTTTAAGTAGCTTTTTTCAGTTGAAATACATTTAACATAATCACATTTTCGAATTGTATTACGGTACAAACCTTTCTTCATATGAGAATAGTAATGTTTCAAAAACATTTCCTAACTATGTGTCTCAACAATAAAAAAATAGATAGATTATATTCAACTAATACACATACTGTGACACTTCTGTTGTAAAGAACTAATACTAAATAATTTTGGGAACAAATATGATCACTCACAAGGAAAAGGATGTTTGTTTCCTCTTAGGTCAATTTCTCTTGCATTTATCAATTGTTGTGGCAATTTTTCCACCCAATCCCTAGTGAATTCTTTTATTTCATCATTGTTATCATCATAGTTGTGCACTCCAGTTATTGTATACATAATACATAATCTTTTAAATTGCATGCTACTATCATAGAGTTTGTAGTATCCATCTAAAATCGAATCTCCACTGTATTTAACATTTTCCATGTATTGTTTTACTATTTATCTCAACATTTTTTAATATTCAATTGGTATGAGAATAATAATAACATAATTCAGAACACTAGATCCAATGACTGTTAGCAGCTCCATTATTACTTCAGAAGAAATATAGCTAGACAAATTACACAAATTGGTGATAACACATTCTACATTGAAAGGATTAGTGGAAGGAATAACTGATAGAGTTAACTGGAGCTGGAATAGGTATACACATTGAAAAGTAAATTCTTATGTGTCCTCCATCCTTGTGGGTATATTTTCTTGCATTGAAATCACATCTAGAACATGTCTAATATTATCTGAGCCTTGATAGGAAGAACTTCTTTCACCACCTGGTCCTTTTTTTGTTTCGCATTTTTTTCTTATGTGGGAATCCAATTTTCTTTTTCCTTTTCTCTCTTCACCCAACAATATAGAAAACTAACGGTAGTGTGATTCATACAATTTAATTTTTTTAATTACATTGGATTCACTGTAGGAAGTCAATAACTTATTATCTGGATGTTTTTCTTTAAAATATTGTAGAAAATTTTATCTCATTTTTTTGTCTCCTTTTATTCTCCAATAGTAAGAATCAAATGTCTCTACTATTACATCTTCCTGAATAGTGTCAGTTAACTAGACATCCCTTGATTTTAATTTTTCTACTAGTACTCAAAGTTCTTTATTGTTCATTCCTTTAAAATCCCTAAATGATTTGGTTTTGAATATCACCAACAAGTTAGGATTAAAGTTATCCTAATTATATTTAATAGCTGAAAAAGCATGACCACCAAATCTAAACAACCAAAATGTTACAGTCCATTTCGTCAATATATCATCTGACAATAATAGAAATTTCCATGTCATATAGATTTTTAGTTTTATCTGTTTTGAAAATATAAGGCATTAATTGTCAAATTTCTGCATTCAAAGGAAAATCATATGTTTTATCTTTTTATATAAGGAAGATAAATGTTAATAAAAAATGCAATAAAATTAAAATACATTACGTTCCACTCTTCTATTTTCCTTTTTGTCAATCCGAGACATTGAGGACATCCAAGCGATTAAAAAACCAATCTATCTTTATACAACAAATCAATAAACTTGGTTTCTATCCAAGTTCTATTCACTTCATTATGTTGTTTTCAAATATTAGTAATGGATTCGTTAGTTGCCTTTGCAGAAAGAATGTGAGCCCTTTGAAACTGTAGCCTCTTATGTAAATAATTGTAAGTATCTGAGCCCAAAATTTTTTTTTTGCACATATTATATGCTATCCTTCAAGTATATAAAATTCTATGTGATCCCTTTCTAAGTCTTTTGGATCTTGGAGCTTCACAACATTATTCGTAGACTGCAATAAGGGAAGAAGAATTACATCCCTCTTTGTAGGAATGAAATTTATCAACATGGCGTGCATAAGAAGGTCAATATTCTCATCATCTAGTTGATACTCTAGAGGTGTTACATTGCACCTCGAAACATCAATTGAAAATATTAAACTATTGAATTTTTTTTTTGTGTGACTATAACGGTTGCTTTCTTCAACAATGTAGTTGATTTAGTATTATTTTTCAACCCCTGTAAATTTGATCTAGATGGATCAATCTCAAATTTAGAAAAATATGTTCACCTTAGTATAATAAACAACTTAGCATGTTTAGGAGGTGAAATCAAACCTTTTATAATCATAAAATGACAAACGGAAGATGTTGTATCAACACTATATGATTTTCAAAGTACTGCAAGCATGCCACTGTGAATGTCTTCTGATTTGAACAACCAATTTTATCATTATCAACTAACAACCCCAAATCCCATCCATATATTGAATAAGAACATTGTGTTTTTTCTGTTGATGCCTTCATTTCCCGTTTCTTGAATAAATAAACATCCAACTCCATATTCATAATAATACACTTATTATTTTCATAGTAAATGTGTTTGACTTAAACACACAGTGTACTTGAATCAACGATTTCCAAGGATATAACCATACCGACTTCCTCATGTTCGTCATCTTTAACAAAAAAAACCACATGTTGGCATAGTAGTTTTTCAAGGACATGGATTTCAATAAACCATTCCTCATCTTTTTTGTTCCATAACTCAATGTCTTCAATGAATGAATTACTGAGAATGGAGTGTGAATAATGGAAGACATTTTACCTTCAATTGGAGTAGAATATATTAATAATTACTTCACATGTGGATTAATTTTTTTCACATTGTATGATAATGAATGTAATTATTAGCCTTTGTTATCACCAATCTATATAGTACATTAATTTTTATAATTGGAGAGTAATAAATGTAATGGTTAGTGACCACTAGGCTTTGACCAAACATGATATCTAACCTTCAACTAGTTACTGCAAATCATATTTTTTGGATCACATCATCAATAACAGAACTATGTAAAATTGTTCTTGAAAATTAACACACAATTTTTTTTGGAAGGGACTATATGTTGTCTGAACACCATCCAAATTGCGTAGATAACATGAAAGGAACGTTTGAAAACATATATGTTAGTGAGATATAGAATTTAATTCGACATATAAATGGACAATTTTTTAACAGTACTTGTTGGTAATTTACACCAATTTAATGGACTAGCGTAAAGGTCATTACAATTTTATTTTTTGTATTTTGAGCAGAGTGTGTGAGAAAAAAAATCACAATAATGGGTTCAACAATCGTTAAGCAGTATTTGTTAAACATAAAAAAATTAGTTGTTCCATAACACATATTGCAAAGAATAACATAGTACCCACTAATACCTAATGATTTTTATTCGAAATTGAGCATTGGAGTATGTCGTAATTCACATCTGTTCATATAAAATAAAACACTTTCCATCCATGAAGCTCCATTACTTATTGAAAGGAACAACACAAAGACTGCTAGGATTTTCAAGTTCTTGAATTAAAAAGAGTAATATAATAGCAAATAATTGTCTAGCCTATCAGCCGGAAGGTTCCTAACATTACCTCTTGTGGTTGTAACCACTATATCTATAGTTTTAAAATGATTATTTTTTCGATGACTATAAGTGTATCACATTAGCTGGACTATTCCTGACAGAGCCATGTGTTACACTACATACCCTTGGGAGGGATGAAGACTTATATTGTTCTCATAAGATATATTCTTTATGTCGTATAATTCAGTTAGGTTCTTATATTATATATTTCTTGGATATTGCTAAGATACATTACTAATTGTAAGGAATTACATAATGATGACTAGGATCAATAGTCTCTTAATTTGAAAAAAAGGACTCCATTACTAGTTAACAAGAAAAATGTAGCGGCCATTAGGCTCAAAATTTTATTAATTTGAAAATAGGTATATAATAATAAACAATGGTCTAGCATAGTGGCCACTAGGCTCCTATGATTACCAATTGTCATTTTTAGCACTATTTGTTCAGCTTTGGATTGATAATTTTTTCAATGTTATTAATTATATCGTATTGGTTAGACTTCATATGGAGGATCCAATTTACCTCTTGTCATAGTAATCATTACTATTTGTAGAGATTTAGGTTAATCGAAATTGTCAATGATTATAATTATATCAAATTATGCGTACGTTACCTGGTGGAGACAATTACTGCTCTACTTTCCATCTAGAGGGATCAATACTTTCTCTTCGTATCAAAGAAAATTCTTATCAACCACTAAACTCCAATTTCTTAAATTCAATAAAGAATTGAAAACAACATAGATATGAACAAAAGGTTTTTGAAGATTCTTGGGAAGGGATGAAAAATGTATACTTATAATCTCTAGTGATTGGTCTGAATTGTCGACAACCTACTTATTTTCGGAAAAAATGTTTCGAAAATGGTTAAACTACTTCTAAATGTGGCTTTTGGATTTTTGACAAAGGGATATGGTTATGAGGAGGTTGTAGATGGAATGTAGAGGTTGGGATATATAAATAAAATATATTTTAGTTGTTTTTAAATGGTTATGGTAGATTTCAAGTGGTTAAGTGGTTTAGAGATAGTAAATCAGTACCATTTTATGTGATTGTAATATTATTTTTACATAGATATGGATAAAGTGACTTAGGATAATGATATTTAGATATGTTTTTATTAAGTGAAGTACATATAATGTGAAGGAGGTGGACTTGATGAAAATGGTGTCGACCACTTTCCCCTTTATGTCACAGTATAAGATGGGGGAACGGTTATACAAAATCATTATGAGGTAAATATTTTATTTATATGGGTAATCCCCCCTAAAATGTGGGTGATTAAGGTGCAATGCAAGAATCACCATTTTGATTAATTCAGATGAGATGAAAAGTGAATTCTTTCCCAGACAAAAGACAACATGGAGTGACTGCTATGATCAAGTGATAGGGGAGACCTAAAATTCATGTCCTATCAAACATAGGGGTTTTTTAGAATAGATGGTACAGAGCCAAATGATTAGCTTAGCACCTGTTAGGGTTCATTACCTCTTGATGTAATAATCAATATTTTACATCTTTAGAGTGATTGTAATTTTAAATTATTATAATACTATCATATTTTCCACACGTTACCTGGTGGAGCCAATTCCTAGGACGAAGTTTCTATAAATGGAAAATACTTTTGGTTATATCAAAGAAAATGCTTAGTGACCTCTAACCTCCATTACTAGTTGAAAGGAATAACGTAGGAGATTAGGCTCCTATCATCGACAACCATTTTTCATTCAGTAATCCTCCACTTATATCAGGGGGCTATAAATTTCTTTTCATATCAATGAATGTTTTTCATTGATTGTAATTGTATCGTATTGGGTGGACTTTACATGGCAGACCCAATTTAGGAGTACATTCTATCGAGAGGATTAAAGACTTATACATTTATGAAAGAAGATACCCATCCATGATAGAGGTATACAGATACTCCATATATTCTTATCGTTTTACGAATTTCTTAATTTATTTAAATATTGTTTTAAAATGTCGTGAAAATCACTAGAATCACTTGTGAATAGATTAATCATCAGCAATGTGTGTGTAAATTATAATCCATATTCATTTGATCGCTAAAATAAAAATCCTAGCAACCACTAGGCAACAATTTCTCAATTTTAAATAACTATTGATTAAAAAATATGGTTTAGCTTAGAGCCACTAGGATCCTTTCATTACCTCTTGTCATAGTAATCAGGCTATCTTTACATCCTTAGATTGATTCTAATTTTCAATGATTATAATTGTTTAAATTGGCTACATGTTATGATGGATTGCCAATTCCTACACTACATTTTTTGTAGGGATAAATGACTTTTGGTTTGTATCAAAGAAAATGTTTAGCTAGCTAAGATCCATTACTAGTTGAAAGGAATAACGTAGTGGCCATTAGGCTTAACATTTTCTAATTTGAGAATAGCCTGTTTTTAATATTAGAATAATGGTCCAGCTTAGCATGGAGTTAGGATCCTATCATTATCGCTATTCATTGTAGTCACTATTTGTTAAATTTTGATTGATATTTTTTCATTGATTGTAATTGTATCGTATTGGGATGACTTTACATGGCAGCCTTAAGTTCTCCACTACATATTTATCTCATATAAGAATGGGAGTTTATATATTTATAAATTATAATCCATATATATTGAGAGTAAATGATTTTTGTTTTATTTTTTATAAGATATATATTGCAACATATAATTCATGGGTTCTTATCAAAGAAAATACTTAGCGACCGCTAAGCTTCTTTATTTATTGAATGAAATGACATGGGTGTTCCCCTAAGCTCAATAGTTACTTAATTTGAAAATAAAGATATAATAAAAAATGATATAGTTTAGGCTACTAGGCTCATACCAATACATGCTTTTCATGTAAACACTATCTTTACAGGTTTGAAGTGCTACTGTTTTTCATTGTTTAGATGTAAAAAACACCTTTTGGATTTCAAAATTTTCATGCCAAGTGAGATCGTTTTACTAGTTACTATTTATATTATAGTATCAGATTTCATATAGTTTCAAAATATTTTATAATCATTTCTTTATGGGTTTAAATTTCTGAATAAATGTGTCAATTATAATGTTTTCTAACTATCAGGATCAAACTTGCCATGTGGCACAGAGTAATTGGAGAATTAGGAATTTCATTAGCACACTACATCTAACATTGTTTAGGTTGATTTTGATAAAAACATAAATAAATGTACCTATACATTTATACAATTTATTTCTTCAGGTTTTATTAGTTTTAACTATTTTAAGCTATAGCCAATAAAAAAGGTGTTGTTTTCAATATTGTTTATTTTTTCAATATCCTTCTCCTTTTATTTATGAGTGGTAAATTAAAAATTCGAATTGTGAATTCCCAATGCAGTTTTGAGAATTTGAAATTTCAATATACTCTTAATTTCCCCTGCTCCAATTTTCAACACCTCAAAAGTGGAATGTTTTGAAAAAAATATTAAGGACCCCAAAGAACTAGTTTTAGGGTTTATGTTTTTTGAGTCTTAAAGAATTCCTTAGGTGTGAAATCATAGAACAATATAATTGCTATTTTTATATTATAGGGCCGAGTGCAAGAATCCTGATTGTTTTGCCTAGGGAACAATCATGAAGGACTTATAATCTCGTTCATGGATAAAAAAAGGGAACAATCATGTAGTAACAAAAAGGGCACACATGAAATGAGGGAAGCAAAAGGGGTTGCGGAAAAATAGTGTAGATAGTTAGTTCTGATGTGAACAGATGGTGGTTTTAATGGAATCATGTTTTAGCATGAAATAATCTCATATCTAAATAAGGTATTTATCAAAAACATATATTATACTAAATGTTTTTTTACTGTGGGATTGTTCAGTTATTCTGTCATCGAATAGATCCTTCTTTTTCACGTCATTCTAGCCCTATTTTGGGTATAAAAAATGTGCTCCGTGGCCCATCTCTGCTTATCAGTTCCTTACTAATCATTTTTTCAAACCACCTTATGCTTATTAGTTCATGTTTTTTTCACTTGTCAGTGAAGCCCTGCTTTGCCCTATGAAAATTTGGACTCCATGACCCATCTCTGCTTACTAGTTCCTTCTGATCATTTTGTCAAACTGCCTTGTTCTGTAAGAAAACAAGGGTTTTAGTTTGCCCCAAACAAAGAAAATGTAATCCTTTTTCAACTTTGGTTTTTATTTCATTTAAATGTTTTCAATTTTTCATCGTTCTATATCCCCTTCTGATTTTTTTCCTGATAATGTTAGTTCATTCGCATAATCAGTATTTTTAAAATTGTAATGTTTAATAAGACTCAAAATATTATTTGAATATTCATTATATCTAACTTTGTTTCCTTTTATTATGATGATAGAAATAATTCAAGGTAATTATTTCATTGTACATTGTTTATATGGTTGTCATGTTGAATTTGTGAGACAGATATTCGAGATAAAAATGGTTTAAAATACATAAAAGACATATTAATGTTTTAATTGTGAGATAATTTTTGTGCAATGGAAGGTAAAGATATTATATACAGGCCTAAATTTTATATATTAAATATTTTAATCACTATGTATTTAAATTTATATTGGCTTTTCCACTGATCTAAACCATGACAAAAAATCACATAGGCCTTTGTAGTCACGACGATATAATTCTTTTAGAACAATATTATTAGTAGGCACCACATATTATTGGCAAAAAATACTTAGTGTAGTCATATATATTAATTCATTAGGGTTGCTATGGAAGGTCACAATTATTCTTTGTCATTATGGAAGGCCACAAACTAATATTTTGAACATTAGGATTGCTAGAAGTTAATGCATTCATGAGTTATATTATAACACCCACTAGGTTATACTGCAACATATTATTTGGATATTATTTTTTGCTACGATTTATCAAAAACAAGAAAGCTATTGTGAGCTTATGAGCGATGCATTTCAGGGTATAAGATAATACCATATTTGTATTTAGCTATCAGTAGGAAGTTAGAGATATTTTTAACTCTTCGATGCCACTAAGACACTACACATCATAATAGTTGGAACATAGAGGTCTAAGAAGTTGTTGGTATCCAAATTTGTTCTCCTTTTCAGTCTGAGCAGCACCATAGATATGTCATGGAGCTTAAGGATAGATAGACCATGTTGTATGTTTTGGTAGCCGGGGATATGGTCTAGCTGGCACTCAGGTTTGTGGAGAAATGGATAGCACTCCAATAGGACTTGATCTTGTCCTAGCTGTTTTAGGTTGTGCCTTGCAACCAAGGTAAGAGGACCTATTTTGTAACCTTGTAATGGTGAAGGAGGTGAAGATGTCCTTCTCTTTTCTTGGAATTCTATGATGGAGACCTTGATGAAAACATGATCAACACCCCAGATCTGAACTCTCACGAGTTGTCACTTCTCAAAACATGGGTATGTTCTCAAAACAAGGAAAAGGTTACTAGAGACATTGGAAATCCTGATCTGTTATGCATACTTTTGCAAATGGATTTTGATCTTTTGTAGGTATACAAATGCAAATCAGGGATAGTACATGTAGGATCTTTTTTGTTAGATGATTTTTTGGTGGGGGATTGACAAGACAAACTGGGATAGATCAGATCTTTGGCAACCACTACAATACTTGAACAACTATCAGATGAAATGCCTAAAATAATCAGGATGTTCTTTCAACCAGAAGAGGCACAAATGGAAGCCCAGGTTGCACTCTTCACACAATATTTGAGAACTCACCACAAAATCTTGAAGTAAAGAACTCAATTAAACACAAAAATCCATGATCAAACCATGCCTAAGGTACCCCCAAAGGCTTACAAGAAATCTCTGCAGTCAAGGAAGGTAAAGTGATTTTAAATTTGTTTATCTCCTTATCAGATGAAGGCTCTTCTGAATATGAGATTGCAAATGCCACTAAACTATCAACCAGAAATGGAGATCCTGTGTGACTTCTAAAGACTTTCAATGCAAGATTGCAACAAGAACAACAAAATTTATTTGCAGGCATTTAAAATGATAACAGACATCATATTGCCCAAAGAAAACACATAGATTTAATTCAAAACTTGTTAGATTCAATAGCAGGGGAGAGTTACATGAACAATCTCAGAGCTGTGTGATGGCTATACACTTGTAACCAACTCACATACATGAATTTCCAACACATGAGACATTAACCTAGTTCTTTGGTGGATTTCACAGAAAATGAGCTTTCTCTCAAAATTTGCTCATGATTTTCAACTCCCTCCCTTTTACAATTTCTCCAAAATGCACTATATACCCTATGCCACATTGGAGCCTTCTTTCCCAAGCAAAGAATATGCCATGGGATCAATTCTGTTACAACAACTCTTCATGATTCAATGAAAATGACATCAAACAGAAAAACACTCGCATGTTGCCAGGTGTGCCAAAAAGATTAAATCATTACAAATATCTAGATCATTATCCATCCTGGAGGCATGTTTTTCATCATTGAGGCATGCAAACACCTCTTACTCATCATTTTCACCTTTTTACCCTTTTAAACTACCTCTGCAACTTTTGATTTTGTCATTTCACGTGCTTGCTCGGGCTGGGGTAAAAATTTACTTCAAAAACATCACAAGTCAAAGAATTAAGCCATGAAAGTGATGCCAATGATCCTGGAAGGCCAAGAGGACACAAAATCACTATAAATTTGATGAATTTTGATGCAAAAATCGTGATTCCAAGCTTCTTGGAGCTCCCATGGTGGCCAAAACAAATGGATGCACAGCAACCGTTGATCTTACATCAACCTTTAATATCAGCCCTCCACGTGGAAGATGCAATCCAAAAATATGCTCAATATTACCTTTTTAAACTTTGGATAAGGTGGGACACGTGTCAAAAAATGATTGGATCGGGCCCATGCCTTTAAAAAATGCATTTGCGACCTTTTGAAAATTTGGAAAATTTTGCCACCTTTCCCCACCTGCCTCTTGGGCCTGCCACGTGTCCAAAAACAATTGGGACTGAAATTGGGATCATTTTTGACTTTTCCACATTTTTTGGAAAAATGGAAAATTTTGACTTTTTTCTCCGCCCCTCCGCCCTTGAAATTTGGAGCTGACACGTGGCATATGGTGGGCCCCATTGGGATCGTGCTTCAATTCTGTGCATTTTGACCTTTTTTGGAAATTGGGAAAATTTTCACTTTTTGCCCCGTGGGCCCGCACCTCCGATTTTTCCCTTGCCACGTGTCTCCTTGTGATTCGCTAGTGGGCCAGCGCATCAAATTTTGATTTTGAGTATTTTTGGCAAAAGGGAAAAATTTCCTTCCTACCTGCCAGCCCCTGACCCACCTTGCCCTCTGCCACCATCCATCTCTCATTTTCTGAGGACATGAGGCTTAATCTTCATTTTACTCCCTTTAAGCCAAGGGAAAATTTTCCACTTTGTCTCCACGGGCCTGCGCCTCCGAATTTATCCCCACCATGTGGCACTCTCCTATTCGCTGCAGATCCAAGTCTTCCTTTCTTCCTTCAAACTTCCCTTACAAATTTTTGAAAATTCACAAACTTCAATGTTGACCCGTGCCCCCTTTTGACCTTTTAGGATGTGTCCTCTCGATGATTTGTTGTGGAGTTTCGGGCCAAAATTTGCCTTTTATCCATTTTGCCAAAAAAAAGGGAAAAATTCCCCATTTCCCTCCACGGCCCACATTTCCCTACCCTGACACCTTCATGGACACGTGTCCACCTCTGATTGGCCGAGGGCTTTCAGGTAAAAAATTTACTTTAAACCTTTTGTGAAAAAAGAAAAAATCCCTTTTTCCCTCCCGGCCCGCCGACCCGCTTGCGCCATTTTTGTGCTGCCACGTGTCCTCCTCTGATTGGAGCAGGGGGGAAAAAACTGGTTTTGAAACTTTATAAAATTAGAGCCAAAAAACTCTAAGTGAATCCCACCACCCATCCCCTCGGCCAATGAAAACATGCCACATAGGCAATTTGGAAAAAAATGGGGCCTCGGGCCCGAAAATGCCCATTTTCTTGAAAAGGTGAAAAATGAAAAGTTAGAGCACCTCCCCACCTTTCCTCAGCCAATGCAAAACTGCCACATTGCCAATACCTTCTGAGGATGAATTTGATGGGAAAATGACACCCGTCTGACCGTCAAAATGTAAAAAATTCCAGGGATGCCCTAGAATTCAATTTTTTCACCAAGGATGGCAGATTTTTTCGATTTTGAATCAACTGAAGCATGATTTTACAACATTTTCGACCTTGGGATGGGATTTTCAATTACAAACAAGTATGAATTGATCAAATTTCAATTTTTTCATGATCTGGCAAAGGGAAAAATGACATAGCCCGTAAAATTGGAAAAACTAGGGCACAAAAAGGGCAAACTTGGATTATTCTTTCAAATTAGGGAAAAACAACAAGTTTGTGAGCATTTTAAAGCATCCAACTGGAGGGGAAGAATTTTAGACCATCAATTCAAAGGGTAAAACATTTTTTGAGCACATATAGATTTGAAAAATTAGGGCAATAAGGTGCAAGCTCAAAAATGGCACCAACATCGGCTCTTGCTTGGGGATGGGCACTCCCAGTGAGTGCCACAAGGACAAAATGTAGACCAAGTGCCAAAATATCCATTGGGAAAAGGAGTCAAGAGCCAAAAAACACCAAAAACCAGCCAAGAACCCTGACAAAAATGGCTGCCACACAGCAAGGCAAACCACAAAACTGACAAAACACCAAAAACAGAGCAAAAACCAAACACTATACACTGTACAAGCTGGTGCATACCTCAAATTTGGGGTTTAATCCAAGAAATGTTTCAAATGTCTACCATTAATAGGTAGCTCCAGCAATTCCCCATCTAAATCCTTGAGAAAGAAGGTATGTTCACCAATTCTGATATCAATGGCATAAGGGCCCATCCATAATGCATCAAATTTGCCATGCTTGCCCTTGTCTTCATGCCTACTATCCCACAACAAAACCAGATCTCCAACATTGAAGGCTCTAGGAGTGACCTTCTTATCAAACAATCTCTTCAATTTTTCTCTAAATCTGACATGCCTTTGATGGGATGCTCTTCTCTCCTCATCAAGCTCAATAATCTGATTGATCCTTGATTCATATGGGCCAAGCTCTTGATCTTCCAACTGTTGGGAAAACTGAAATGAAGATAATTGCAGGTGTAAGGGCAGCAAAGCCTTGAGTTCCATACACCAATTCAAATGGGATTTTACCAGTAGCCCTTTTAGGAGTTATCCTATCAGCCCAAACTACAAATTTCAATTGTTCACCCCATTTCTTCTTGTTTTGCTCCAAGGTTCTTCTAATGATCTTCAACAAATTCTTATTGCTGGACTCAGCTTGTCCATTCCCTTGGGGTTATAGTTTGAAGAATAAGTCAGATTGATTCCATATTCATTGCACATTGCCATTAAAGGTTTGGCTCTAAAGCACATGGCATTATCAGCTACAATCTTGACTGGGACTCCAAATCTGCATATGATTTGATTCAACAAGAAGTCCATAACTATTTGGTGTGTTGCTTTCTTGGTGGGGATTGCCTCTACCCACTTTGTAAAATAATCAGTGGCTACAAGGATCCACTTATGGCCAGCACTAGAAGGATCTGAAATCTCACCAATGAAGTCCATCCCCCATTGCTTGAAAGGAGCTTCAATTGATATAGGCTGCAAAGGAAGGGAGCCTGAAGCTTTCAGTCTTCTAGAGAAATGTTGGCAACTATCACATTTTCTAACCAGCTGGGTTGCATCTTTGAAGAGAGAAGGCCACCAATAACCAGCTCTCAAAATCTTATGTGCTGTTACTCTTCCAGCAAAGTGTCCTCCACAAACTCCCCCATGGAAATCAGCAACTATCTTGGGAGCTTCATCTTCAGTTATGCATTTCAAGAGGACACCTTCAGGGTTCTTCCAAGCCAGCCCAAGGTCAGTGATGATGTACTTTTGAGAAGCCATCTTGAGGGCTCTTTTCTGATTTTTATTTAAATGATCAGGACAACAAAGGTGTCTAAGGTAAAAGATTACATCCTTGTACCACTCAGAATTTACCAACTTTGCAAGCACATCTATCCTTTCTTCCTCTAGCTGATTCACTTCCACATTCTGCAAGTTGCTCTCAGCCATGAGCTTAGCAAGACCCAAGCCTCTTACCAACTTTGTGGTTTGGATGTCCATATCATACTCCTATAGTTTGTTCACCCATCTACATCTTTTACTTGAGACCTCCATCTCTGATAAGATGTCTTTCACCATGGTGTGGGGAACATAAGCAACAACTTTTGAACTCAATATATAAGGCCTGAAAACTTTTGTTGCTTTCACCAAGGCAAATGCTTGTTTTTCCATGATTGTATACTTTAACTCAGTTGCTTGTAAAGCCTTGCTAAAGAAGGCAATAGGTCTCTCAGCCCCATTCTCATCCTTTTGCAGAAAAATAGAAGCAATGGTATACTCAGAGGCAAAGGAAAAGATTTGGAAAGGCCTCTTATAGTTTGGGGCTGCTAAAACAGGTGCATGTTTAAGTGCATCCTTAATTCCTTCAAAAGCTTGAATGGCAGCCTCCTCCCATTTGATAGCTTGGTCCTTCTTTAGCATGCTTGTGATTGGAAGAGTCAACTCAGCAAAGTTGGAAACAAACCTTCTAATAAAATTAATTTGACCAAAGAAAGATTGGATGCCTTTCTTGGTTCTTGGGATAGGTACTTTGCTGATTGCTTCCACTCTCTCAGGGTCTATCATAACACCATATTTTGACACAATGTGGCCAAGAAGCTTGGCCTTTTGTATGCCAAAATGACACTTCTTTGGATTAAGAGAAATGCCATACTCCCTACATCTGATCAGCATCTTCTCCAAGTGCTGCAAATGATCACCTCTCTGCCTTGAAAACACAGTCACATCATCTTGGTAAACTGCAATGAACTCATTGATGTAACCAGCAAAAGCAACATCCATTGCTCTTTGAAAAGTGGCACCAACATTCATCAAACCAAAGGGCATCCTAACAAAAACATATGTTCCCCAAGGAGTAGTGAATGTTGTCTTAAGTCTTTCTGATTCTTTAACTACCACTTGATTATATCTGGAGAAACCATCCAATGTAGAAAGCAATTCAGACCCTGTCACAAGCTGCAACATATTTTCCATATTTGGCAAGGGATAGTTGTCCTTCATGGATGCTTTGTTTAGATTTCTGAAGTCTACACAAAGTCTGATGTCTCCATTCTTCTTTCTGACTGGCACAAGGTTTGCAACCCAAGATGAATATCTAGTGGGCTGAATAATACCTCCATCTCTCAACTTCTTTAACTCCTCTTGCATTTTCATGGAGAGAAGTGGATTAATTGGCCTTTTCCTCTATCTGAATGGTTTGGAATTTGTTTCAAGAGGGATCTCATGTTGAAACAAGTCTTCTCTATATGCTTTTAGCTCTGAATAGGACCAAGCAAGGCAGTCTTGATATTGTTTCAACAATTGGAGGTAGGACTGTTTTTCTTCCTTGTTTAAACTGCTGCCCAACCAAAATTTTCTTGGTTTTTCCTTTGTACCCAAGTTATGCTCTTCCACATCCCTTGAGGTAGACATGTTTCTATTTATGATGCAATCAACATTGTTAAAATTTGACTCAAGTGCAACAAGACCTCTAGGAATGGTGTTTGTTTTCAATTGGATGATATCTTTTCCAAACAAAGTCTCTCTTCCTTCAGTCATACACACCATTGGCTCCCAATCAATATTCTAATTTTCAAACTCACCTTGGTTTTGCAAGAACCTTAGCACTTGAGAATCATCATCAAACACTTGCCAATGCTTGATGTTGTCAGGGACAGCAGGCCTAGTCAGCACTTCAATGTTGTATTCACAATAAGGTGAAATGGTGCAATCTTCAAATCTTGACCCCAACACTACCAACTTGTCAGCAGTAGCATTCAAAATTCTGTCATGGTGCATAATATTGAAGGAATCAAACATCTCAATTAAATCCCAAACTGCATGCTTATACTGTTTCATACGCTGATTTTTTGTAGCATACAATTTTCTTATTTGTTTGACAACCAACTCTGAATCTCCTTTTGCAACAATGTCCTTTTACACCATACTTCCATGCAATTCTCAGACCCAACAACAAGGCTTCATACTCAGCAATGTTGTTAGTACATTCAAAATTAAGCTTGAAGGAAAAAACAAATTCTTCCAAGCTAGGAGAAATCAGAATTACACCAGCACCATTTCCAAATTTGGAGCAAGCTCCATCAAATAGCAAGGTCCAAGGAGAACATACCTTATCAAGGCACTTTGACTGATCCATTTTATTTTCTTTTCCATCAGCAAAACCAATGAAATTCTCAGCATCTACATCAACAAACAACACTTCATAGGAAGCATTGTTGGGATCTTCAATTAGGTGCAACATCTTCTTTTCACCATAAAGTTTGACAAGGCTGCCCTCAATGGGAATGGTGGCAAAAGACATATCCATCTGAACGCTGCCACCAACACTTGCAGCCCATTTTCTTGACAAAAGCATACCCCATTTGGCAGGGTAGTCAACAATTACAACATCAAGTTTCAAATTCTTTCCCGGATAGGCTGCAAGTTGCACTACCAAACCTTTCACACAACCAACCACCGGCACTTCCCTTGAATCCATGGCAGTACACTTCCCATAGGCAGTAGTCACTTTGATATCCAACTCATTCATGACTTCTAGAGGCATGACATTACATGATGCACCGGAATCAAACATACAATTGTGAAGTAGCCTATCTTTTATGAGCAAAGTTGTAAAGAATGGATCAACATTCAATTGGGAATCAACCAAGGATGTCCCCAAATATACCTCAGGTGTCTCTCCAAGATCTTCCACTGCTGGTGGTGTTTCAAGGTCAGCAATGATTTGGAGAGGAGTCTCAACAACATTTACATTTCTGCTTGGGGTGATCTTCTCTTCTTTCAATCCCAAGTACTCAAATGCTCTCTTCTTATGCTCAGGAATTCTAAGCAACTCAATGATTGGAACACTCACTTTAATTTGGCTCAATACTTGGGCTATGTCATAGGGGACACTCTTTGGAAAAACAACATTGGAAGGGATACAAGAAGATTCATCAGATGGCAAAGGATTCTTGGCAACTTGGGCATGATGAGGACTGTAATTTTTGCTTGGGACAACAGAGCTTTTAGCAAGTGTTTCTTTCCTAGGAGCTTCTTTTGGAATGCTTGTGAGCAAGGGTGTTTTAGGTTTGGCTTGAGGCCCAACTCCCTTAACAACTTTGCTTCTAGTGTTATAGTCCTTCTCTTGAGCTACAACAACATTCATCAACAATTGTCTATCTTCCTCCGAAGGGATACCACCATCATACTTCTTAATCATCAAAGCTCTCAAGTATTCAAAGTCATTGTTAGGAATTTCAAAAGCTTGCACTACATCAACTTCAAGAGCATGAGGGGGGAGAAAGACTTGTACCCATTTGATGCAATCCCAAAAGGTAGCAGCAGTCCTAGCACTTATTACTTCAGTAGATGTTGCTCCTCCTTGTGAGCTTGAAGAACAACCCACCATGCAAATATCATCATCAGTTCCATCCTCATTATCAGCTTCATCAACTTGTTGGTCCACTTCACATGGAGGATGAGGAAGAAAACATCTATCACACCAATCCATATCAGCAACTTCATCAACAACAACAACCCTGGCAGTTAGAGGGTCAGGAACCAATCTACTTTCATGTGTTTGGGGTTGTCTATTTGCAGTTCCAACAGGCCCTTTACCCTTGTCATCAAACCTCTGCTCATTCCTATGGTGATTGCCAAATCTATCTTGTGTCTGCTACCTAGGCTGACCTTGTGAAGTCTACCCAATTCCCTTCTCAGCTCTTGCCAACTTGTATGAGATTTCTTTGATAGCCCCTGCCAAAGTTTTCACAACCTCTTCTAAATCAGCACCTTTGCTAGCTTGAGGTTTTTCAGGGTTTATCAATTTTACACCATCTCTCTTGAGAGGTTTCCCAACAGCCTTGATATTGTTCTCAATTTGAAGTGCCATGGTGAAAGCTTGTCTTAGATTGGTTGGGTTCTTGTCTCTTAGGTAATAGGCTGCCTTCTTATCAAATGCATCTGCATATTTGATTAAACAAGATTCATCACAAGGCCTCAAACCAACAGGCAGCCTTCTCAAAGTTTTGTTAAACCTTGTGTTGAAGTCATGGACTGATTCATTAGGGTTCTTCTTGATATTCTCAAACTCAGATAAAAGAAATCTAGGATCAGTCCTGTCACCATATTGCAACCTAAATGCATTTTTCATTTCAGTCCATGAATCAATAGAGTTATCAGGTAGAGCCTTGTACCAATCCCTAGCATCTTCTTCTAGTGTATGAATAAACAACTTAATATACACATCTTCAAACTCTATCTCAAAATCTTCCATCATATTATCAAAAAGTTTGAGATGCTGATCACCAGTAATAACATTGTTACCTTGGAATTTTGGCAACCTATTTCTGACATCTTGTGGGACAACATTTGGGTAACCATCCATTCCTCTAAAATTTATAGGACCAAAGGTGTTAACAACAAATGGAGGTCTAGGCTGAGCCATATTGTTTGGTGGGGGTGATCTTGGAGGTGAGACAAGCTGATGAGGAGTGCTATATCTTTGGGGCTCAAGAATGTGATTCACAAGACTGGTATTCTCTAAGTGCTGATTTTCTTGGAAAGTTTTACTCGAATTAAAACACAGAGGTGCAGATTGGAGAAGGAACTTACCAGGTACAGTAGAAGGACCTTCACTAGCTGAGGCAAACAAATTTATGAGAGGATTGCTTGAATCAGAATCACTTGAAGAAGAGTGATAGTCCTCTACCAAAGGCTGATCTCTCTCACCAATGGCTATATCTTTGCCTGATGTCTGACCTTTAACCACTTTCCAAACTCTTCTCCCTTCCAACTCTGAATTTCTTGACTCTGAGAACAATTTCTTAGTAGAGTCTCTAAGGAAGAGAGATCTTCTTCCTTCCAGTTTTGCAGAGGTTAGCAGCACAAAAATAAATGACAGAAAGCTTAAGACACTGGTATTTTCAAGATCAAATCAGCATGGAGTCGCCACTAAGGAATTTCACCTTAGTTGTGCAAGAATGCACTAAAATAATCTGTCAAATATTTTCTAGCACTGAAAACCTTGCAAAGCCTTATAAATCAGACCTTCTTCTTCTTAAATCAATCAATCACAATGCACCCAAAGTGTATGAACTGCTAGTAAATGGAAAAAGGGGAGACAAAACTTGAAACCCTTGTTTAAAAAACTTGTAGATCTGAAGCATAGGATGATATTTTAACAATGTAGCAGCTCAAATACTTGAATACACAAATGCTCAAACTCCTCAAATACTTCAAAAACACCAAGAAATTCCAAGAAGTCCCCGGCAATGGCGCCACTCGTGTTGGTATCCAAATTTGTTCTCCTTTTCAGTCTGAGCAGCACCATAGATATGTCATGGAGCTTAAGGACAGATTAGACCATGTTGTATGTCATTGGTAGCTGGGGATATGGTCTAGCTGGCACTCAGGTTTGTGGAGAAATGGATAGCACTCCAATAGGACTTGATCTTGTCCTAGCTGTTTTAGGTTGTGCCTTGCAACCAAGGTAAGAGGACCTATTTTGTAACCTTGTAATGGTGAAGGAGGTGAAGATGTCCTTCTCTTTGCTTGGAATTCTATGATGGAGACCTTGATGAAAACATGATCAACACCCCAGATCTGAACTCTCATGAGTTGTCACTTCTCAAAACATGGGTATGTTCTCAAAACAAGGCAAAGGTTACTAGAGACATTGGAAATCCTGATCTGTTATGCATACTTTTGCAAATGGATTTTGATCTTTTGTAGGTATACAAATGCAAATCAGGGATAGTACATGACAAGATCTTTGTTGTTAGATGATTTTTTGGTGGGGGATTGACAAGACAAACTGGGATAGATCAGATCTTTGGCAACCACTACAATACTTGAACAACTATCAGATGAAATGCCTAAAATAATCAGGATGTTCTTTCAACTAGAAGAGGCACAAATGGAAGCCCAGGTTGCACTCTTCACACAATATTTGAGAACTCACCACAAAATCTTGAAGTAAAGAACTCAATTAAACACAAAAATCCATGATCAAACCATGCCTAAGGTACCCCCAAAGGCTTACAAGAAATCTCTGCAGTCAAGGAAGGTAAAGTGATTTTAAATTTGTTTATCTCTTTATCAGATGAAGGCTCTTCTGAACATGAGATTGCAAATGCCACTAAACTATCAACAAGAAATGGAGATTTTGTGTGATTTCTAAAGACTTTTAGTGCAAGATTGCAACAAGAACAACAAAAACTATTTGCAAGCATTTAAAAATGATAACAGACATCATATTGCCCAAAGAAAAACATAGATTTAATTCAAAACTTGTTAGATTCAACAGCAGGGGAGAGTTACATGAACAATCTCAGAGCTGTGTGATGGCTATACACTTGTAACCAACTCACATACATGAATTTCCAACACATGAGACATTAACCTGGTTCTTTGGTGGATTTTACAGAAAATGAGCTTTCTCTCAAAATTTTCCTCGTGATTTTCAACTCCCTCCCTTTTACAAATTCTCCAAAATGCACTATATACCCTATGCCACATTGGAGCCTTCTTTCCCAAGAAAAGAATATGCCATGGGATCAATTCTGTTACAACAACTCTTCATGATTCAATGAAAATGACATCAAACAGAAAAACACTCGCATGTTGCCAGGTGTGCCAAAAAGATTAAATCATTACAAATATCTGGATCATTATCCATCCTGGAGGCATGTTTTTCATCATTGAGGCATGCAAACACCTCTTACTCATCATTTTCACCTTTTTACCCTTTTAAACTACCTCTGCAACTTTTGATTTTTTCATTTCACGTGCTTGCTTGGGCTGGGGCAAAAATTTACTTCAAAAACATCACAAGTCAAAGAATTAAGCCATGAAAGTGATGCCAATGATCCTGGAAGGCCAAGAGGACACAAAATCACTATAAATTTGATGAATTTTGATGCAAAAACATGATGATTCCAAGCTTCCTGGAGGAAAAATGGCGGCCAAAAAATGAAATTGCACAGCAACCGTTGATCTTACATCAACCTTTAATATCATCCCTCCACGTGGAAGATGCAATCCAAAAATATGCTCAATATTACCTTTTTAAACTTTGGATAAGGTGGGACATGTGTCAAAAAATGATTGGATCGGGCCCATGCCTTTAAAAAATGCATTTGCGACCTTTTGAAAATTTGGAAAATTTTGCCACCTTTCCCGCCTGCCTCTTGGGCCTGATCCACGTGTCCAAAAACAATTGGGACTGAAATTGGGATCATTTTTGACTTTTCCACATTTTTTGGAAAAATGGAAAATTTTGACTTTTTTCTCCGCCCCTCTGCCCTTGAAATTTGGAGCTGACACGTGGCATATGGTGGGCCCCATTAGGATCGTGCTTCAATTCTGTGCATTTTGACCTTTTTTGGAAATTGGGAAAATTTTCACTTTTTTCCCCATGGGCCTGCACCTCTGATTTTTCCCTTGCCACGTGTCTCCTTGTGATTCGCTAGCGGGCCAGTGCTTCAAATTTTGATTTTGAGTATTTTTGGCAAAAGGGAAAAAATTTTCCTTCCTGCCTCCACCAGCCCTACTGACCCGCCTTGTCCTGTTGCCATGCATCCATCTTTCATTTTCCGAGGACCCATGGGCCAATCTTCATTTTTACTCCCTTTAAGCCAAGGGAAAATTTTCCACTTTGTCTCCATGGGCCCGCGCCTCCGAAATTATCCCCGCCACATTGCCCTCCTATTCACTGCGGGTCCAAATCTCCCTTTCTTCCTTCAAACTTCCCTTTTTTTTGAAAATTCACAAACTTCAATGTTGACCCGCGCCCCCTTTTGACCTTTCAGGACACGTGTCCTCTCTTGATTTGTTGCGGAGTTTGGGCCAAAAATTTGCCTTTTATCCATTTTGCAAAAAAGGGAAAAATTCCCCATTTTCCCTCCGCGGCCCACCACTTCCCTTTGACCGTTCATGGACATGTGTCCTCCCTGATTGGCCTTTTGGAGGGCTTTCTGAGGCCAAAAATTTACTTTAACCTTTTTGTGAAAAAAAGGGAAAAAATCCCCTTTTCCCTCCACAGACCTGCACCGACCCATTTTGAAACCATGCTGCCACGTGTCCTCCTCTTCGATTGGAGTTGCAGGGAAAATTGACCAAATTTTGATAAAATTAGATCCAAAAACCTTAAGTGAATCCGACCACCTGCCATCCCCTTGCCAATCAAAACATGCCACGTAGGCAAATTTGGAAAAAATGGGGCCTCGGGCCCGAAAATGCCCCATTTTCTTGAAAAGGTAAAAAATGAAAAGTTAGAGCACCTCCCCACCTTTCCTCAGCCAATGCAAACCCGCCACATTACCAATACCTTCTGAGGATGAATTTGATGACGGGAAAATGATGCCCGTCTGACCATCAAAACGTAAAAAATTCCAGGGATGCCCTAGAATTCAATTTTTTCACCAAGGATGGCAGATTTTTCAATTTTGAATCAACTGAAGGATGATTTTACAACATTTTCGACCTTGGGATTGGATTTTCAATTACAAACAAGTATGAATTGATCAAATTTAATTTTTTCACGATCTAGCAAAGGGAAAAATGACATAGCCAGCAAAATTGGAAAAACTAGGGCACAAAAAAAACTTGGATTATTCCTTTCAAATTAGGGCAAAACAACAAGTTTGTGAGCATTTTAAAGCATTCAACTGGAGGGGAAGAATTATAGACCATCAATTCAAAGGGTAAAACATTTTTTGAGCACATATAGATTTGAAAAATTAGGGCAATATATGCATACTCATAATGTTTACAAGCTATCGATGGTATGATTTAACAAATAAAATTAGCAAATTTTGAGCTACACAACATCTAGCTGCTGCTACAATAGAATAATTTGAGCTTAGATATCTCAAGCATATAGTAAGACAAAGAATGAAAGTTTTAGTGTAGTGTCCGCTAGCTTATATTGTAACATATTATTTGAAGATATGTTGTCACTATGATGCAATGAAAAATATGTAAGATATTGCAAGTTTAGCGGTCGCTAGGTTATGCCTCGAAAACATTTTTTGAGCTTAGTAATTGGTACTCACTAATAGATATTTTGAAATCTTAGGCAGCTAAGAAATTTCCACATCATAATAGTTGGAACATAATGGTCGCTAAGATTTAACAAAATACAGAAACATATTTCGAGTCTAGCGTTCACTAGGTATTGTGGCAACATATTATTTGGAGCTTAGTGGTTGTTAGGATTTAACAAATTAAATTAAGGTAGTATGAAATTAGTGGCCACTATGTACTGTGACAACATAATATTTAAAACAAATCTTTTAATAGGATTTAACATTTTAAATGAAATTGGTTTGATCTTGGCAGTCACTAGCCTTTATAAGGATGTAATAATTTAAGCTTAGCATTTGTTAGGATTTAACCCATAATATTTGTATCATATTAGTAGAAAGGATTTAACACATTAAATTAAGATTCCAGGAGGCTAGCATCCGCTAGAATATGCATACTCATAATGTTTTCAAGATGTCGATGATATGCTTTAACAAATAAAATTAAAAAAATTTGAGCTACATGGAATCTAGGTGTTCCCACAATAGAATATTTCAAGCTTAGATGTCTCGAGCATGTAACAAGACAAACAATGAAATTTGTATCTTAGTTTCTGCTAGCTTATCCTAGAACATTTTATTTGAAGATATGTTGTCGCTAGGATTCAACGAAAAAAAAGTGAGATATTGTGAGCTTAGTGTCTTCTAGGTAATGCCTCAAAAGCATTTTTTGAGCGTAGAGATTAGTTCTAAATAATAGATATCTTGAATTTTTATGCCGCTAAGACACTACCACTATTGTACATTTCCATCTTTGATATTGTTAGACTTTAACAAGTCAAAGAATGATTTTTTGGCTTAACGTTCACTAGCTTATGTTGTAAAATATTATTTAAATATTTGGTGTCGCTATGATTTAACAAAAAACATGTAAGATAATGCAAGCTTATTGATCGGTACTCATTTACAGATATTTGAGAATAGTGTGCAGTAGTTTATGCCACATCGACATATTTGGAGCTTAGCGTATCAAAACACTAAATACATGTTTAGATAAGTATAACATTTCGAATATATACACGAACATTAAATCAATTATAAATATTCATCTATTAACATGTCATACATATTACAGTGCTTACCCGACTATCTTAGATACTACAATTTATGATTCACTATGATTCTTCCTTAATTATGGGCTATTGTTGATCCGATTATGCAAGCATAGTTACTTCCTAGGTTTGTTTCTCTCATTTGAGACTTGTTTTATCATCTTGTTGTTGTGCCTCCTCAATAAATTTTTTGAAAATATGAGAATCTATGGTTATCTTTCCTATGGAAAAAAATGGGCTTTTATATAGCATAGTAGTCTTGTCAAGAAAATCCTTTTGACTACAAATTGATTTTTTGACAATTTCCTTCAATCTCTATTTTTTGTATTTTTTCCCTTGTTTTGGAAACAATCTCAATGACATGTGAATTTTATCCTTTGTTCACCTCAGTTATTCTCCTTTCAAAATTAACTAAGAATTTCTTAAGTGATGTCGTGAACTATTCATTAGAAACCAATTCATGTTTTCGGTTAAATACTTCCATGACTAAAGCTTCTGGATTTCCTCTAGAAATAATGTCGTCATAATGCATAGAAATTCTTCTTACCTATTGATTCCATTCCCTTCTAATTATTTCCTTCATATAATTAGCATATGTTGAGCATATACCAATAGCATCCATGGTCATAATTGAAGGGTCTTTACAAGTTCCTTTTTCAATGGCTTGCCCCATATGTATTAATGTTTTCTATAATTATGTCATTGTTGTAATGAGTTTTTCATTCCTTTTCAAGAACGGTTCTTCTTGTTCCTTTGCAACGATGCATTTCTCTATATTATTTTACAATCCATGTAATTCCTTTTCTACATCATAAACTGCACCTTGAGGAACTACGAACTTTAATTGAGTTTTAAGCTCTTTATTTGTAGCACGTACTCCTCTCACTACTTCTATGGCTTCTTTAGTTGTACCCCTTATCAAGGATTCTAGATCTTCCTCATATTTCACCACTTGGGAACCTTTGGCTTTCCTTTTCTTTGTAAGAGTGAATATGTATTCAAAATTTCCGTGCCAAACAACGGCTTGTTGTGTTGAAATCTTCTTTTTGGTTACCCTTTTCAAGGTTCCCATCCTTGGATTGAATTCAATGTTTACCAAGGGCTCTTCTTGTGCCTCCCAATTCAGATGTTCTTTGTGGGGAATTATGTATTGTTATACCCAATTTTTTCTCACTTCATATGAAGTGGAGGGATAAGATTGAGAGCGTTGCAATGAGACTGCACTCACTAAAATTCTGGTTTGCATAGTTTCTTATTATTCATCTGATGAAGTTAAGGCATATACCACAAAATTTAGAGCTTTATTTGGTTCGGGAAAGACTTCTCGAAATTCAGATCAAGATTCAATTGGTGGAGATAAGGGAGCACATGGCCTTTGTGAATGTTTTGAATATAAATATTCTTTTCTCTTCATAACCTCCTTTTTAAATAATTTCTCTCTAAGGTGGAACCGCCCTTGTATCCTTCATATTCATCTTAACATGGCTATCTTGTTTTTTGGTAAACCATGCCAAGTCATTTTCATCATGTACGTGAGAATACAATATATTTAATTATCTTTTATGTTAATTAAGGTGTTGGGAAACCATTTTCATTTTAGCATATTTCCTTAAAGGGTGTTCAGGGAGGTGAAATGAATTTTAGTGTGTATGAAAAAAATTAAGTCACAACAGTCATTAGACTATACAAATTTTGAAATCCATAGGGGAAATAATCTAATGAATGTGCATAATCTAATGAATTTGAGTGGTAATGTGAATTATAGTACCACCAGTTGTAAAAGTCAAAGTCAACATTTATAATTTTTATACTTAAAATTTAGAAAAAAGTTATCCAATAACACAAGTAAAATTAAGTCACATGTACAAATCAGCCAATCAAAAGGAGACACGTCAGTTGTCCCTAAAATTTGATTTTATTCACAAGTAATGGCAAATATTAATTTTCTTTGTACTGAAAAGTACCTATTTTAAATCCCTTAGAAATACTTTTTCAACAAAATTTAAATGCATAAAAGAAATTTTGTGCATTAAAAAAATATTAATCTTTTAAAGGGTAATTTTTTTTTTAAAAATATGATAGTTAAGTAACTCTAACAACCTCCTACATTTAGATTCATGATCATTGGCTTCTTTCCCCTACACTATGTGTTTTATGGATAAAACTATACACATAGTTGTGGGATCTCATGGTTTAATACAAGTTTTTATATGTTCAAATATTTGCATTAAATTAGGTTTTAAAGATGTTCATATAAGATGTATTTTTTTATTTTCTCATTGTGATTTCAATTCTCCATACTAGTGTTAAAGATTTAATTGTCCTCAGTACTAATTTTCTCTTTTTTATTTGTGGATAAATTTAAAAATGAACTTAATTTTTGAAGATGGAGCACATGTGGATTTACTATCCAAAGGTGTGAAAGTTGTGGAGGGACTGGTTTATACATCTAAAGATACACTCCATTATAGAGAAGTGGGGTCTATCTTATTCATTGTCACAATATGTATTGTATTCAATGGTAGAGGGAGACTTCTATACACAAATGATGATTATGAAACCCTGGCAGAAATTGAAAACAAGGGATAATTTATCCCAAATTCACCGCCCCAGAAAATTTGGTCAGAACGAGCCCGACACATGAAGAAAACATGAAGGGAAACGATACAAATCCATAAGCTCACGTTCTAGAACCAGGCAAAGTGAAAACAGAAGCCCGAGAGAGTCAAATTCGACCCTGCACAAGAAGAAATAGAAGAAATAGTTCTTTTGAGCATTTACACATCTTAAATCTATTTAAAGGGTTGAGGGAGGACTCAACAATGGAGTGGCAGGGGTAAAGAACGAATAAATGACCCTATGCAAATAAAATGACTCTGTTAAGCCATTTCATGTCTTAAATCTATTTTTGCAAGCTACAAGAAGACTCAACTATAAGATAACAAGGTCAGAAAAGAAGGGAAGATGTTATAGAGGAGCCAGAAGCAAGAAGAAGGAAGAATTACGAAGATTCGAAGTCCTTGTGCTCAAAACGGTTCAGGAAAAGGTCAAAAGCGATTAAGTATGGAGGAGCCAGCGTAGAAAGCCACGTGTCCTAACGGAGCTTCTCCAAAGTGAATCTAAAAAAGGGGATCTCAAACTTGCACCAGACCTCCATGTAGCAAATGGTCAAAAAGAGTCAAGGGGTGGGCATAAAAGCTTCAAAAATGGCTAAGTATGAAAGTGTAAGTGGAGAGTGCCAAGTGTTAGCATAACGCATCTCCAAGAGCTTGTCCCAAGGTAGAGACCCAAGTGAGCACAAGCTCGCCACGTAGCCCAAAGTCAAAAAAGTAAGAGGGACCGTTGAAAAAGTCCACAAAGTAGTGGAGGATGACAAGTTTCAACTCGATGCTCTTCCAAAGGCAACTTTGGGTCGGGTTTGCAAACAAGCGTGGTGCCTCCACATGTCCTTAAAGGGGGTAGAGTTAGTTGAATAGTCAATGCATAAGCTAGACCAGCGGAAGCTGCCAAGTGTCCTAAGGGCATTGTTTCAAGGGTTAAAAGGAGAAAAGGTTCCCGAGTGAGCGCCAGACTGATGCATGTCCCAGGGGAAGGTGGGGCGTCGGGGAAAATTTAGTTTTTCACCCTTTGCCCCAAAAGGAGTAAAAGTTTCAAAAGGGCCCCACAACTCTACCAAGAGGAAAAAGTTAGCATTTGAGCCTGAGTGAAAGCCAAGGTGGGGAGTCAAGGTAAAAAGTGAAAGTTTTCCTTTTGTCTAAAAGGCATAAAAGCAAAGATGGAAGCACATTTCCTAGCCAACCAAAAGGAGCCACGTGTCCATGCAGAGTTTCGGGGCTGCGGGGATTTCTTTAAAGTTCTATGTTTTTGCGTAAAAGACAAAAGGTAATTGTGGACCCATGGACCTGATTTTTTTCCCAATTTGGCTACCACGTATCCCAATCAAAAGGGGGACCCATTTTTCGAATTGTTTTCCCACCCATTTGTACAAAATCGATGCAAAACTTCAATGGGGCATATCTTTCAACCCATGGCTCGAAATATTGTAAATCTGACATCATCGGAAAGATCTTGATGTCGTCTACGCCATGGGAGTTTGAAAATTTAATTTTTAAGAGGTTAGGCAGGAGAAAAACAAAGAAAATCCTTTTAGGCCATTAACACAAAATCCAATCTCTTCAACTACCAGATCTAATTCGATTCGATCTATTGGGGATCTAGAAGTGACATATTGTGGGCAGATTTGCAAAAGGCATTGATTTTCAGTGGTTGAGCTTTCAAAATGGGATTCAATGTCTATCTTAGAGTGGTTGAAGGAGGATTCAATTCTTTCCTTCTTCTCTCTCCCATTCTTCTGTATATTGTAACAGAGGCATCATTTCGAGAGGTTAATTAGTTTTTGTTCATTTTTCTTCTTTGCCTCTCCCTTCTTTTCTTCCCCAGGGTCGAAATGGAGTTTGAACCTCTTCCCACACTCTATAAATGGCATTTTTTTCCTCATCTGTAGATGATTCTCTGTGTAAACTCTGAAGCAATAAAAAATGTGTTTTGTGATGCATTTGTCCATCCTTCCTCATTTTCGGTTGTCTCTTCTTGCCTCTCTTCATTGCATGGGTATCTATGCATGTTTTGAATGTTCACTTGCAGATCTGGGAGCTATGTTCATGGGGTTTTGGAACATTTTCTGTGTGAATATGAACTATGGTCTGTGATGTTGCTGTACATCCTTTCCATTGCTCACCTCTCTTTGTTTCATGGTAGTTCGGTAGATGATCAACATTTTCCTTCTCTGGTGTATCACTATTTTAGTGTAGGCTCTATTTTTCCTTTTTTTCTTTCTCTCCTTGTCTCCTTGGAAGTTATATTAGGATTAGATTAGATTTCCTGCACTGAAATAGCTTGTGGTAGGTAGATTAGGAAGAGGAACCAACCTTTTTTAGAGGGTCATTCCCATTTGTAAGTCCCATAGCCTAGGGAATGATCCAATGTTATGCAAATCACACCAAATTACCCTGCCTTAGAAAAGTAGATCCTTATAACTCATTTGGAAGTGCTGTGATTTCACACTAATAGGAAAGGAAGAAAATTATTAAGCATGTGGTTTCAAAAGTTTCACATGTGGGGGTGATAGAATTTAAAATATCCTGAATAGTGACTCAAAGGATACATTTAATGAGAATGAGGGTTTTAATTCTAACATTAATAGCCATTGTTTCACAACTCCTAAAGATAGGGATGAATTTACTGCAACATACATGGTGTTAAAACATAAGTGTGCTCGAAAATAAGGTGACATAGGTGAAGGGTTTATATCCCTAGTACAAGAACAACATGTGATTTTGGGTGTAGTTCTGGGATCCACACAATTTGATGTTTTTGTGGATAATATCATAACTACATGCAATGATTTCTATCCAAGTCTACAGTGTAACATCAAAGTTGTCTATCCAAATAAAAACCAATTTTATCTAGAAACAATAATTACACTTCATGTGAATGGAAATTCTAAACTCCAAGAAATAGCTAGCACATCAAACACTAACTTCAATTTGAATTTCAAGCGTGTTATTACCAAGTTGATACATTTTTATTTAAAAGAACACAAAATTGTTGTAGAAGCAACAATTACGAATGTTTGTGAAGGAAACATGGTGCACGTTAAATAATTAGATGGAAATACATTTGGGATGTATGTTGATAAATTAAGTAGGCCTCTTTACAAGGGTTTCTCCATATGAGAAGGAGCTCTCATCCAACGGCCTCCCAACCAGTTGGCCCATCAAGATGGTTCTATTATATAAGTAAGGCTAAAATAAATTCCATAAGAGTTACTGGTAAAAATGTGGAGTGCATTTGAATATCCATTGCATCAACTGGTATTCCCAAATTCATATAAATCCTCCATATGTAGTAGTAATGAAAACTTGTTAAAAATACCTTACAATGCCTAAAAATTCCAAAAGCTAAATTCTAGTCCATCTAGTACATGAAAAGTAAAGGAAAATCATGAAAAAAAAATAACAATTTATGTCTGAAGTTGAGAAAAAACCTTGCTGCAAGGAAGGACCTCTCTATAATCTATCTCTAAGTGCTTTCAATCACAATTTGAATTTAACTCTAGGTATGAATGAACCTACCATCAATAACATTGTACTTAATACATTCACATCAAATGCTAGAAGTTATGATCAAGGTCAAACTTTTGAACATACTATAGATAAATTGAAGTTATGTGGAAGGAACGTATGTCAAAATACTTAGTACATATGTCATGGAATCCTGAAAAGCACATATTACGGTACATAAAATCTTGGATTAAAGGCCAGAGGAGGGAAGTAAATGGAAATACAAGAAAACAAAAACAAATGCCAAACACTATCATAACTATTGTATTGATATCCAAAATGGTGGATGAGGAATTCTAATATATCCCCACACATGTCTCATTCAGTGGGACAATATGGTTGGTAGTAAAGTAAAATGAGATAGTTGCCTACATGTTATATTGTTTTTTACATCTTACAAAAGTGTAACGAGGACCTTTCACTGATGGACCTTCATTCAATGTTGAAAGTGAAGAAGAGGGACGGAAGCCTCACACTTTTATTAATAATCAATCAAATCAAAATTACAATGAATGTGCTACAATTCTTATAGGAATTGAACAACCATGTGCAGAAAAAAGGGATGTTGCAAAAATGAAATAATAAACATACCCGTGTACATATAATTACAAATATATTGTTTGAACCATATAACAAATAAAATAAATATAAACAACATGTTACAGGAATACTATTCCCAAATACAATTAAAATATGGTTTTTTACAAATTACCACAATTGAATAATTAACTTACCTATGCTAAATTAACCTAGGTAAAATATGTTTACCCTAACATTCCCCCCCTTAATTTTGCATTTCCTCAAGGGATGAAGAGAGGAATTCTCTGAACAACTCAAATTTGTCACGTGCAAGTGAATTTATGAAGATATCTTCTCGTTGTTCAGATGTTTGGAAAAATTGAAGTTGTATATTATGTTTCAAGACATGCTCATATATGAAATGTACCTATACCTCAATGTGCTTTGTTATTTCATGAAAAACTAGATTGCGAACAAGTTTGAGAACACCTTCATTGTCAACATACAAGGTGGTCAATTTGTCCTATGGTATTCGAAGTCCTTCAAGTATGTGACGTAGCCATATCACTTCGCAAGAAGATTCACTTGCAGAATGATACTCAACTTCTATAGAATAACGAGAAAAAAAGTGTTGTTTCTTACTTCCCCATGATATCGGTCCAGATCCCAAAAAAGAACACAAATCTTGAAGTGAATTTTCTGTCATCAATGTTTCCTACATGATCTGAATTTGAATATCCAGTCAAGAAGAAGTTTTCATTCTTCTTGTATTCTAGACCAAGATCCACTGTTCCCTTGAGATATCTCAAGATTCACCCTACTGCCTTCTAATGAAAAAATATGGGTTTTTATATGAACATGGATAGATAGCTCACTGCAAAGCTGATATCTAGTCTAGTGTATGTGAGGTAAATGAGACTCCCAATTAACTACTGATAGAGAGTTACATTTACCACAATAGATGGATCTAAATGAGATAACATCAATCTGTTCTCCGTAGGTGTAGCAATAGGTGTGAAATCTGTCATCTTGAATTTATCAAGTGTTGTCTTGGTATATTTCAACTGAGAAACAAAGATGTGATTCTCTTTCTGTCATACTTCCAATCCAAGACAATAGTACATCAACCTGAGATCTGTCATGTTAAATGATCGATTAATATATTTCTTCGTTGCAATGATCATATTCACTGAACTTCCAATGATAACTATATCGTCGACATTGAAAACAATAATCACAATCTCCCCCCTTTATTTTTGAGGAAGAGATTGGGATTGTATGGATTTCTAAACAATCCATGATGTATGAGATGCTCATCAATTTTGATGTACCAAGCCCGAGGTACCTGTTTAAGGCCATACAGAGATTTCATGAGTTTACATACCTTTATTTCTTGACTAGGTACGACATATCCCTCAACTTGAGTCATGTAGACTTATTCTTATAGATATCCATTTAGAAATGAAAATTTTTATGTCTATCTGATGGAATTTTAACCAAACTATGTGGCTAGAGAAAATATCATCTTGATCGTTTTGATCTTAGCTATAGGAGAAAATTTCTCCTCATAGTCTACGCCTTCTTTTTGTGTGTACCCCTTTGCTACTAGTCCCAATTTATACTTGTCTATGGCTCAAGGAGTAGACAAGGTGTTGGAGGAGGAACAATGCTTGTGTTACCCCATGGTATAAAGTATTATTCAACATTCTGTTTTCAATTCAATTGTTTAAACAACACAATTGAATATGAAGCATTGATCCATGGATTACACTGGGCAAGGAAAAGGGGTATTAAGAACTTGCAAGTATTTTAGGACAATAAAATCATTGTAAATTCGGTTAGAGAGATCAAACTTGTTAAAAATAATCTTCTAAAAAGCTAAAAGAACTGGGTATGGGATCTTATTGAATATTTTGAGGCATTTAGCATAAGTTCCATTCTAAGGAAGAAGAGTGATGTTAAGGAAAAACTTGTAACAATTAGGGTAGTGTTTGACATTGTTGATAATATCAAGAAATATAGAACTCAACGTCACATCAAGGTGGTTGGAAGGCCACCTATTCTGGACAACAATACAAGTTGAAAAATATTCAAAAATTATTAACAAATCCTAAATTTATTGAAACAAGAAGCCGAATTCTCTACTGGAAATCAAGACAAATTGAAGCAGTAGTATGGTGACCAAGTGGTTCACCTGAGAACAAAAAAAATCCCTAAATTTTTGGTGACTCTCGAATAAATCTTCAACCCCAATGATTAGTTCTGGAAAGAAAAAGAAAACATTCAGGTTAAGGGTGAAGACTTAGATTCTATTTCAGTAGGTGAAGGTAAGGTGCTACAAATTGGCAAAGTAAGTACTCAATAAGAAAAATCTATTTTTTTCCAATTTTTTCAAGAATTAATGGATGTATTTACATGGAATTATAAATATTTGAGAGGCTTTAATCCAAAATTGGCACAACATACTATTGAATTAGATTCTGGGTCGAAGCCCATCAGGAAAAAACAAAGAGTGGTGAATCCTTATATTGAACCCCTCATGAGAAAAGAATTGAATTAACTCATAGAGGAAAATATTATTTTTCCTATCAAACACTCAAGTTGGGTTGGAAATTGGTACCAGTGAGAAAAATAAAAAGAGAAATCAGATTGTGTGTGGACTTCCGAGATCTAAATAGAGCTTCACTTAGGGAACACTACCCACTCCCTTCCATGGAGAAAATATTACAGGTAGTAGCTGGCTCAGAGATATTTTCATTGTTAGATTGCTACTTAAGTTACAATCAAATCATGGTGAAGGAGTAAGATTAGCCTGAGAAATCCTTCACCACAAAGTGGGGCACATGTGCTTATAATAAAATGCCTTTTGGACTATCAAATACTGGAGTTATATTCTAGAGAGCTATGGATATGGAATTTATAGGGTTGATTAACAAGATAGTTTTTGTATATCTTGATGATATCAATGTGTTCTCAATAAATGTAGAAGACCATATCTTCCACCTCAGGAAAGTTTTCCAAAGATGTAGAAGATTCAGAGTGTCCTTGAATCTGAAAAAGTGTATATTCTTGGCTCACAAAGGAAAACTATTATGCCACATTGTCCTGAGGGAAGGACTAAGCATTGATCCTGAAAGGGTTGAATCCATCTGGGTAATTCCTTTGCCATGCCAAAACAAATCTCTCCAAATTTTCTTAGGGAGAATCAATTTTGTTCACATATTTGTACCTATTTTTTCCACTTTTGTTAGGCCACTAACGATGATGTTGATGAAGAACCTTGCATTCAAATGGACAAATGAGGGTAAAGATAGTTTTAAGGACATAAAATAAGCCAATCTTGGGCCCCAACTCTCATAAACCCATAGTTTTCAAAGGACTTCATGCTCTATACCTTTGGCGGTTCGGATACAATTTCAGCTATCTTGATATAGATAAATAAAGAAGGTTTGGAGCAGCCCATAGTATTCTTTAGCTAGAGCTTGGAGGATTATGAACTAAGATATTCTTTCATTGAAAAGATCATCTTAGTTGTCATTAGGATCCTGAAAAAGTGCAAGCACTTGGTATCAAACAATAAGATTCAATCATTAGTGTCTCATGTCGGGGTCAAATACTTTCTCTTGAACAAGGAATTGAATGAGAAAAGGGTGGGTTGGATCACCTGTGTGGTAGAGTATGACATAGAAATCAAGATGAACAAGCTGGTTTATGGAAACATTTTGTGTTCAAGAAGCTTGCTTCCAATCAACATGATGAAGTAAATGATAAAAAAGAAGTTGTCCTAGTGCCGCAAAATGATCAAGAACAACTAGTTGATAGTGTACCCACTCAATGTTGGAATCAAGATATGGTGCATTATCTTCAAATAGTTCTATTCTCTCATGAATTGATAAAATAAAAGAGAAGATACTTCAGGCTCCAAACCATCCCATATGTGCTTATGGATGGCATTTTGTTCAAGAGATATATGAATGGAGTTCTCTTAAGGTGCATTGGAAACAATGATATTGAGAAAGTACTACATGAATTCCATGAAGAAGAGGCTAGAGGTCACTTTGCTCCATGGGTAACAACTCTCAAGATCATTAAAGTTGGTTACTAATTGCTTACAACCTTTAGTGAATGTTATGCATGGATTAAAAAGTGCAAGAAATGTGCATTCTTCACAGGTAAGGGGAAGCTAGTAGTGCTACCCCTTCATCCTATCTCAATGGATAAACCTTTCAATTAGTGGGGATTGGAATTCGTTGGGGTCATTAATCTGAACTCAAGCCAAGGCCACAAGTGGATACTAACAACAATTAATTATTTCACCAAGTGGACCGAAGCGGTAGCACTCAAGAAAGCCAACAAGTCTAACATATTGTACTTCTATGAGGGAATAGTCACAAGGTTTAGTATACCTACCAAAATCATATCAGATAATGATTTTTCCTTTCCTGGCACAAGGATCATTGAATGGGTTGTTAGAAATGGAGTATATCTCAACACTATGTCTAATTATTACCCCTAGGTAATGGGAAAGTTGAGTCCATGAACAAAAAATTACTTATAATCATAAGGAATTTTGATGAAAACTAGAGGACTTGGCACACAAAGCTCAAGTTAGCCTTGTGGGCTGATAGAATTACACCCAAAATGTCTACAAGCAACTCTCCATATAAGCTAGTCTACAGAAGAGAAGCAAGGCTGCCCATATCTCTTGAGCTACAAGCAATGTAACTTCTCAAGTAGTTTGAGCTAGCTAAGTTTGAGCCCATGGAAATCAGATATGTGGAACTCATGGAGTTAGAAGAGCTAATAGATCATGCATGATGCAACATATAATTTACTATGAATAACCGAGGCATGCTGGCACATCACTTAGCCTAAGCTAAGTGTTCTCCTAAAGCACACAAAGGTACTAGGTCCCTCTTTAGAGTTACTTGTATAGGATGTTAGTGAGATGATGTTTAAACCTATCCAGATTCATAATTAAACATAAAAATTCCACAATGCATAGACCAGACCTAGATCTCATAGAATCATGTACTAAACATTAAGTATAGTAAGATTAACCATACAAGAACCATATTCAGTTATATCTAACACCATTATCCAAACAATATACATCATTGCATTAAACAATGTAAAACACATAAACTTATTACACTATAAAGTATCTCCATGAGTAATGTGCGCATCAAAACCAGTAGCATAACTCTACAATAATTCCCATCCCTAAACTACATAGTTCAATTACATATTTATAGAGGTGGGGACTTACTTTTCAGCACCCATGCACTTCTCAAAATAGGTCGCATACTAATAATAGAAATGTGCCTTTATAATAGCATCTTGCTAATTAGCTACACCTGCATCTTGTGGGATAGCCCCTTCAACCACTTGGTTCACTTCCTCCTCATCTATCCCTTCTTTCTAGATGGGGCACATGAGGAATTATATATCTCGAGGAACGTTTCTTTCTCCCTCACTAGAGATATCTCCTTAAATACTCACGCTAGGTTCTATAGTCTCATAGAATATGCGCTCGCCCATCTCTTCGACTATTATTTTAGTCTAAGATTTCTTAAAAACTAGAATACTAAACAGGAAAACATACACCGAATAATATAATAATTTAATTTGAATTCATTTAGGATATCTTTACATAGATGGAGCATACAATTTATAGTGTTTGATCTCCTACAAAGGTGGATTCAAGGCTCATATTCAAACCCTATAATCTCTCTCCATGAATCTCTCATATTTATCCCTAGGATATCTCTCTCATCCCTTTATCATCTCACACACCAAAATAGCTACGTGAGTTGTTCTCACAACTCACCCAAATACTAATACTAACTATTACGACTATATTATTAATATGAGTTCTATAAAATCATTATTAATAATATTACAATTTATTAATAATGTTACAATATATTTGTAGCATTCACTCCCTATTGTTAAAATTATTAATTCCCAATATACACTCCCCTAATGTTGACATGGTACAACATAACTCCTTTTTCTGTAACATGTTGCACGGGCTTGCCTCATAATCTGGATCAAAGAAAGGCATGTAAACTTCCAACTAGATGACTGTCTTGTTGCACATGACCACAACTATGTGAAGAAACACATCCCACATTTACTACATGAAAAGAACACACTCGACATTCCACTGGCAGATCATCTTCATAAATAAGGAAGGCAGTTAGAGGACCACTACATCAGTAAAATTTTATCTACCTTTTTACATCTATAGTTTTTTTGATCTACCACCAACCCTTTCTAAATCTATGATTGTTACAATAAACTTAGAGACATACTCTACAAATTTTTCTTCTAGGATGTTACGCATAGGAATTTATCACACATTACAATTGAACATGAATGTGACATATGTTTTTATTTTCACATAGTGGAAAATAAACACAACTAAAAAAATGTGACAACTTCATTGTGCAGCCCCATCGCTTGCAGCTGGTGAGAGGTCGTTGATTGAACTCCTTCCTTTGTTGGCTCTGTCTTCCATCAAAAATGTTACTTATAAAATATTTCTTCGAGGCTTAATATCATATTTATTAAAAATTTGACATCAGTTACCCCGAAAATGCATCTGTAAGACAATTTTTTTTATAGTTTTTAGACTTTTACAATAATACAGTTTTGACAAATTTTAACACTAATGACGACAAAACAATACAACTTTCACCAAATTAACAATACAAAATAACTTCACTCAACTAATCACCTAAATAACAAATCAAGACTCAATAATAATTGTTGACTATAAATCTTGACAATAACATTTTACTCCTAAACATTAAAAAAAAAAAAAACAAACAAACAAAATATAATCATAACAAAGAACTAAAGTAATATATAATTACTTTTAGCTTTAAAAAATATTAAACAATTAAAAAACTAAAACTAAAATTATAAACCAAAATATTAAAGAAAATTTATCAAGACATTAAAAAAATCCATGAATTAAAACAAAACTTAAAAAAGTAAAAGTGTGGGAAATTTTTTAATATTTTTTTAAAACTTCAAACCTAAACCTATATGAAGGATTACAATATAAACATTAAACATAACAAATATGTGAAAATCTATAATGCGAAAACTCATTATGGAATTACTAAAACTACATAACCAAACAAAAAACTTTAAACAAACCACTTACAATCAAGAGAAAAACCATGGGCCAAGTCAAGAATCCAATACTATAATGGAACGAGTATAAATGCAAGGAAATTTCCTGGGAATGCACAAAAATAGAGGTTAGTTATTTCCTAATAGCTGGAGTGACAAATTATCCATCTTCCTAATGGCTGGAGCAAACTTGAACCATATACAATTTGACTGTGAAAACTTGCAGATTTGTGTCCTTATAACAGCTTCACATCCTGCTCTATTTGTATTTGATAGGAAGATCAGAAACTTCTTTGATAAGTGAATACTCCACATTCATGTGAATTACGATCCCAAATTCTAGAAAATGCTTAAAATGCCAGAAGACTCATTTACGGTTTATCCGAAACCGTGATGTGGGTTTGCTGAAATTTGAACAAAATTTCCTCATAAATGCATCTTAAAACCATTAAAAAAGTAGGAGACCCATATCGTATAATAGAATATGACCGGGTCTTTACATGGGAATAATGAATTTTAAAATCCATAACAACTCTATTTGTCAAAAGACCGAATACATACATCAAACTAACTCACTCTCATATGCACATTTAATAGGATTATGACGCTGCTTCTGATACCAAATAATATTGTTTTCTGAGCCTTCTTAAAAACTAGAATACTAAAAAGGAAACATACACCAAAAATAGAATAATTTAATTTGAATTCATTCCAAGAATCTTTACATAGATGCGAGATACAATTTATAGGTTTGATTCTCTACAAAGTTGGAGTAAGCCTCAATTCAAACCCTACAGTCTCTCTCCATGAATCTCTCATATTATTACCTAGGATATTCTATCATCCCTTATTATCTCACACACCAAAATAGTACGTGAGTTGTTCTCACAACTCACCCAAATACTAATATAACTCTTACGACTATAGTTTATTATGAGTTCTAGTAAAATCATTATATATAATATTACAATTTATAAAATGTGACAAGATTATTTTAGCATTCACTCTATTGTTAACATTATCCAAGTCCCAATATACACTCCCATAACGTTGACATGCTAAACATAATCCTTTTCGCAACGTGGTGACAGGCTTGCCTCATAATTGATCAAAGAAAGGCTTGTAAAATCAACTGGATGACTGTCTTGTTGCACATGACCACAACTATATGAAGAAATGCATTTCCCACATTTACTCCATTAAAATACACACTCGAAATTCCACTGGCAGATAATCTCATAAATAAGGAAGGAAGTCAGAAAGGGTGGACCGACATCAGGAAAAGTTATCGACCTTTTTACATTCTGTGTTTTTTTAGATCTACCACCACCTTTCAAAATCTATGATTGTTACAAAAACCTAGAGACATACTATACAATTTTTTCTTCTAGTGAGGGGTTACATATAGAATTCTAACACATACAATTGAACATGAATGTGACATCTGTTTTATTTTCACATAGGGGAAAATAACACAACTAAAAAATGTGACAAATTCATTAGCGGCCCGTCACTTGCAAAGATGGTGAGAGGTTCGTGATTGAACTCCTTCCTACGTTGGCTTGTCTGCATCAAAGATGTTACTTATAAATCTTTCTTGAGGCTAATATCATATGATAAAAAAATTTGACATCAGTAACCCCGAAAATGCATCCGTAAAGCCAATTTTTTATAGTTGTAAGACTTTTAACAAAATACATTGGGACAACTTTGACACTAATACAACAAAAACAATACAACTTTAACCAAATTAAAATACAAAATAATTCACTCAACTAATCCCTAAATAAACAAATCAAACACTCAATAATAATTGTTGAATATAAATCTGGACCCAATAAATTTTTAATCTTAAACATAAAAATTTAAAAAAAAAAAAAACAAAAAGATAATCATAACAAAAGAAATAAAGAATATATAATCTACTTTAGCTCTTTAAAAATATAAACAATTAAAAAAAAACTAAACTAAAATTATTAAACCAAAATATTAAGAAAATTTCAAGGACATTAAAAAAAAACCACGAATTAAAACAAAACTTTAAAAAGGAAAAGGGTGGGACAAATTTTAATATTTTTAAAACGTCAAACCTAAACCAAGGAGGATTACAATCTAAACATTAAACAACAAATATGTGAAAATCTATAATGTGAAAACTACATTAGGAATCTACTAAAAAACTACATACCAAACCAAAAATATTAAACAAAACATGTACAATCAAGAGAAAAAACCACGGGCCATGTCAGAATCCAATACTATAATGCGAAAACCAGTATAATGAAAGGAAATTGCCCAGGAATGCACAAAAATAGAGGTTAGTTATTTCCTCATAGCTGGAGCGACAAATTATCCATCTTTCTAAATGGCTGGAGTGAACTGAACCGTATACAATTGACTGTGAAAACTTGCAGATTCTGTTGTCCTTATAAAAACTCAATCCTGCTTATTTGTATTTGATAGGAAGATTAGAAACTACGTTTATAGGTGAATACTCCCACATTCATGTGATTACGATCCCAAATTCTAGAAAAGCTTTTTTTAAAAGGTAGAATCATTTTAAGAGTTTATCCTAAACCGTGGGACGGGGTTGGCTAAAATTTGAACCGAAAATTCTCCTCAAACTGAATCTTCAAACCCCATAAAAAATGTAGAGGCACCCATATCGTAAAATAGAAGTTATGGACCGATTCTTGAACAGGGGAATAATTGAATTTAAAGCCATAACAACCTTATTTTGTCAAGGACCGAAATACATACCAACACTAACCCACTATAATATGCACATTAATAGGTTATAGTGGCTCTGATACCAAAATAATATTTTGGTCTGAGCTTTGTAAAACTAGAATACTAAAAGGAAACTATACACCGAATAATAGAATAATTAATTTGAATTCATTTGAGTATCGGTACATAGATGGAAGCATACAATTTATAGGAGTTTGATCTCCTTACAAAGGTAGCGTCAAGATCATCTTCAAAACCCTAAAATCTCATTCCATGAATCTCTGAGATCATTCCCTAGGATAATCTCTCTTATCCCGTTATTATCGCACACACCAAAAATAGTTTGTTCTCATAACTCACCCAAATATAATACTAACTATTACACGGTATATATTAAATGAGTTCTATAAACTCATTGATTAATATATTAAAATTTATTAATAATGTCATAATATATTGTAACATCATCGCATGTATCTCCACAATGGGTATAGCTTCAAGATCTATCTCCACTATCTTAGAGATTCCTCCTCTAACTTCTTGCATGCTTGGCTGTGGAATTCCCTCTCACTATATTGTATAGGGATCTAATACATGTTCTTTATCTTATCCTTCTCTTTCATCCTTTACCAGATCATGCATGGTGGTTCCTTTATGGATGTGAAGTTCCAACACCAATATATCTTGAGCAGCCTCTTCCCTCGAATCCTTCTTTCTTGTAGCAGAAAAGAAGTCCAGCGTTATCTTCAGTTGCTCTGTTCTAGGTTTTTTGAAGCTCTGATGTATTGCGGTCCTCTTGAAGAAGGAGGTAGATGCAACATCCTGAGTCCCCATTAGTTTCTTTCATAGGAGGTTATGTAGCGCCAACCATGTCCTTCACCACTTTTTTGTCCTTGAACCTTGGTCTGAGGTATATGTAGACTGCGCTTAGTTTCAATCTCCCTACCACCAAAACTCTCCTGCATGATTGTCCATAGTATCAGAATCTATGTTTTCAATAGGCCTCCGTACTTGGCCATAATATGTTTTGACATAATGTGAATGTCTACATCCACTTTTTCTGCAGCGAACTTTGATTGGGATGACGCGCGTCATGAAATCTATTATAGAGTCCTGGAAATACCTGACGGTAAACACAAAAAGGCAAATTCTACATGGGATATTCTCTCCAGATTCATGTGTGGAAGTCCCCAGGCCTAAAATGGATGGAAAACTACAAATTCAACCTCCAAGTAATGGTTAAACCACATAAAATGCCCATTCCCCCAATTCCCTACGCAATCTCGAAACCACTTATCCAAGTGCTCTTATATGTGTGGAAACAAAACACCCACATAACATGTACTTGGCATAGCTTTCAAGTTGAGGACTTTTCTCCCCATGAAAAACTCCCATATATTTCCTAGGACCATTAGTTCCCCAAATGCACTGAAACCAATTAATAAAAAAAATTGCCCCAAGTATCTACTCACCTTTTTCTACTGGATGTGGACTCTCACCAATTTCTGCAATGTAAACCAACTATATTGTAGTAGGTCTTATTGGCCATTTTTCCGTGCTATTTATACCAACCAACTACGGTTTACCTTGTTAGATCTCTCAGGTCGCCCTCTTTTAAATCCCTATTACCAGGTTGACTAAATCTGGTGACCATGTCTGACAAATATTACCAACCTTAAAGTCGCCCACCCTTCTTATCCTTGTATAGGTGGTTGTGGCATCAATTCCATCAATCATCTATGAAGTACCTCAGCAATTTATAAACCAGTGTCATGTAGCTTGGTAAATTTTTCCAACCAATTTTGCCGTATCCTCATTCTCATGCCCACCGAAAAAATAGAAATAATCTTCATTGGACCTAGGACACTAGCCACGAGGTACAGTTTTATCGGGATTCCAAAGTAGGAAAACTCTTGAGGCTCTAATTATGCCCATGCTCTTGAGGATTTGTCACCAAGCATCAAAAATCCCTAGTGTCGTTTTCACGAGGCCGGTTAGTCTTTCTGTAGACTTCCTTCCGTGAGTCCTTCATACATTGATAGTGTGGTGGTTAATTTATTTAACCTACACCGAGTACTATTCTTTCCATGGACACCCTTTAATGAATCCTTCTGGATACAACATTCTACCAACCACTCCTTTGCTTTTGCGTAACCTCCTTCTCTACACTGGATATCTCCTTGTGCCATCAACCTTTCATTTGATAATGTGAAAAAAACCCTAGCTACAAAAATGAAAACCTAGTCGCCCATGCATAAGTGCACGCACCAAGTATTAAATCCGACTTTTTTTCCTAGGTACTCAACACCGTGCTTCACAACATGATAGTTTACTTAATCATTAGAATGCCTCGCATCTCTAGCTATTCTCATACTTTGAAATCTTTTCAAATTTGCCACATATGTTTGTGGTAGAATAATGTTGAGAAACCGACTTTAAACAAGTTTTCAAAAAATTCCCTAATTAATTGCTCCACCTACACCATTACATGCCAATAATTGCTCTGAGCATGTGAGTGTCTCAGTTATACTACATCCAAAGTATCGTGCCTAAAACTCTTGCCTTAGTCTTAAGTTTCTTATGCGCCACTATGTATCTGTCACAATCTCCTGACCCATACTTCCATAAGCGAAGTAGTTGATGATTAATATGGATAGCTTTGATCCGAATGGATAGAATAGAATAAGAGCAATGACCAAAGAGGGATGGAAGCCTCACAAATATTATTGATCATGAAAATCAGATTACAAACAATGCAAGAGCTATAATATTATAGATTATTAGCAAACCTCCTATTGGATAGACATGACACCCTATTCGGCACCAGACTACGAGATGATAATAAGAACCATCTCACATGCACATGTAATTACTATAATACCCATATTGAATTCGAAGTTAGCAACTCCCCCCCCCTTAACAATATTGAATGCAATACTAGGACTAGAGTGCCAGCATGTTGCACATTATTAAATAAAAGACAATGCAATAAATATGCAAGCTAATTAGCTAAACATTTGCCCCCCTTAATTTTGCATAGTTTCCAATGAGTGGAGAGAACTCTCGGAAAAGTGTGAATGTCACATGCAAGTGACATTAGTGAAACATGTGTCTGTTCAACGTGATCTTGTTCATGTCAAATGATCGATTAAATAATCCTTAGTTGTAAGTATTGATCATCTTACAGAACTGTCTGTAATGACTATATCGTCGCATAAACAAAAAAATGACAATCTCCTCCCTTGCTTTTGAGGTAGAGAGTGGGCGGTCATACGGATTCCTTTCGAATCCATGGACTTTGAGATGCCTCATCAAATTTGATGTCCATGCCCGGGGTTGCCTGTTTGAGGCAATATAGAGATTTTATGAGCTGCATACCATCATTCTTTTTCCTGTATGACATAACCTCGGTTGAGTAATATTATACTTCTTCTTACCAAAAATATCCATTAAGAAAGGGAACTTTCAATCCATTTGGTGGAATTTCCAACCAAATTGTGCAGCTAGAGCAAATATCATCTTGATTGTCTTGATATTGCTTGTGGGAGCAATGTCTCCTCATAATCAATGGCTTCTTGTTGTGCCATACCTTTGCTTCAAGCCTGCTTTATATTGTCAATAGTCCAATCTGATTTATACTTGTCTTGATATCCATCTGCATCCAATGGGTTTCTTCCCTGGTGGAAGGGAGAAACAAGTTCCATGTGTTGTCTTAAAATTGATTGATACTCTGAATCCATGGAACTTTCAAGCTTTTGATTGTAGGGCTTCTGAACTGTAGATGGATCAACTGTTTCAAAACAACTCTTGCTCATTAGGGCATTAATTTACCTCTCGAAGCTTGACTGCGAGTTTCTAGGTCTAGGATTGGATGATGGCTAGGTGCTTCATCCAACTTTACATCTCTTATTAATGAGTATACCATTTAGGTTAACTTCTAGTGTTCCCATGGCTTGCGGGTGGATCCAAGTTTTCACCATCATCATCTCACTATGTCCAATTAAGTCCGGAACATCAAAGTTGTCTTCACAAGAGGTGTATTCTGTATGTTGTTAGTCATTGAGTGGAGCATTTCTTGTTTTCTTCTCAAAGAACAACATCCCTACTGTGTATACTTTCTTTTCTTTTGGATCCCATAATCTGTTACCCAGTGCTTCTTCACTGTATCCAATGAATATCGTTTCTCAATTTCAATCCAATGTTCCTGTTCTTCTGGGTATGTGCATGCTATGTTACACCCAACTAACTAGGGTTGTAATGATGGTTCTGATTGACATGCTTTTGAGGTGGCACTCCTTAAAGAGTACTGTGGGACACTCTGTTCAACAAATAGGACTGTAGGTTATTACAGCTTCTACCCAAAAATGTCTTGTAAACCTAAGTCATCAATCATATATCACACCATTTCCATGATAGTACGGATTCATTAGCTCAATATTACAGTTTTGTTTTGGCTTTGTGTGAGTAGGAGGCTTTTTCGACGAATCACATGAGACTTCCCAAGTATAGTCTTTAAATATTCGTGCTGAATTCCCCCCCTTGATTTGAGTGGAGGAGTTTTGATCTTGCGAACCAAATTCCATTCTCAACAAGTTGCTTTGAACTCTTGAAATTTATCAACGGTTGACTCTTGTTTCTTAGAAAATATATCCACATATTTTTTAGTCGTCATCATACACAAAGAATGAAGTATGACATCCAGAAGGACTTGGTTAAATGGGCCCGTAAATATCGGGCTGCACCAAATCAAAGATTTCCCCTTGCTATATATGTGTTCTCTGGAATGGTACTCTATGTGTTTCCAGCTAGCAATTGTGAAACTTGTTAGTGGTTGTTGATTGAGTGTAGGTAATCCTTTCACCATGTTTCCCCTTTGAAGTGTTTGGAGATATCTAAAACGCATCTGTGACCATATCTGCGATTGCCATAGTCTGAGATTGTGTGTCTTGGTCACTAGAGCTTGATCATCCTTGTGGACAAAATCAAGTGAGAAACATGATCCACATTGGAGGTCTTGCTACATCTTGGAACCTATTGACTATCTTTATCAAGCACATTTGCTACAATTATTACTGTCAAATCAAACTTCAGTTGTGAGCAAGGAGTTGACTTAACTGATAGTAAATGCTTAAGTCAAACCCAGGTACATACAATACATTGTGATTACAGTCATGCTTTCAAGAGGTCCTGAAATGTTCCAACCCCTTGAATTGATGATGAGTATCACCTAATGACCACATGGTTCTTGTTAGTGAGTCACGAGTGTGTAGAACCAATCCCTGGCATCCAGTCATGTGTCGAGTTACACCCTAGTCAACATACCAGATATCTTGTGTGGACGTGGTTTTCATCAAATTGAGCATAATACATTGGTGTCCTTCATTGAATCATCCTCATGTTCAGAAGAGAAATGTACCTTGGTGTTTGGGTTTTCTTTTCTAAATTACCATTTTCTGCCTTATGTGTTGTTGACTTCGCTATTTGAATTATTGGTACCATGTTGGTGATTGGGTTTTTGAATTGCTTGAAATGAACCCTTTGTAGGATTGTACCAACACTTGTGAGGTCATGTCCCCCTTCTGCAAATGGGACACTTCTTGGTGTTGTCTCGTGACTTTGATTTGTTGGACTTAGGGATTGGACTGTCTGAATTCCCCTTCTTATGATTGGAAGAGAGTGTTTGCTCATCTTCATGATCTTTGTTGTTAATTCCTACTCTGTTGGAGGGAGATTGACCAACCTTCTCAAAGGTGGCTATGTGTTCATCATATTGATAGTGTGTCACAAGATTTTGTAGGAAGGAGGGAAGTGCTAGAAACATAATTGGTTACGAGGTCTTAATCACTTATCTTTTTTCCCAATGCCAATAGAGATGCCCTCAGAGGTAGTAAGTAGCAACTCATCTCAAAAAAAAAATAACCTCTATTGGGTGAACTGAGAGTATGCAAGTGTGGAAGTAGGTGAGGATGGCATCTTGTCTGTGCCTCATAGACTCTGTGCCAACTTATCCATGCATCCTATTGCCGATATCGCATCGCTATGTGGGCGTTACACTTGTCATGTTACGCTTAAAACAAGATGATCAACTTGGCCATTGATTGGCCCTATCAAATTGAACCTTTTGTCTTCCATCATCAGGTGATATGGTTTTTCCATTCTAAAGTCAATAGGTCTGCAAACTCAAGTAACAATCTTGATCTGCGGTTTCCAGGCAGCATGAGTGTCTCCTTAGAAGTGGTGATGTGATCTGGCAAGAAGAAATTTGGTGCTTGTGGCACCCATTTCTACAATCGCAATTTCTGAAATCTGAATTTCTGACAAAGGGGTAAGGCTCTTTTTATCACTCCAGGGTTTATGGTCTCCCTCTCAATATACCATCAGGCGGATATATTACCAAAAACTTTCGATATATACGCTCCCTTAGATATACATATAGGATTAGTGGAAGAAGATCACCTTTCATCTCCATCAGTACAGAAAGAGGTGTCAACACACAGAAAATAATGTAGTTAGCGGTAATTAGACCAGGACGAGAGGGTTTGTGCAAGCACAAATAGAGGGAGGGCTAAATGTGTGTGTATTGTGTCATTATTACTACCCGTCGATTTTATAGGGTCATGCCCCAGATGAATTTAGGCAGTTGAGTAGGTGTTAGTGAATTAGTAGTAGCGACAGCAGCACCCGTAAGCACTGACCAGAGGCACGTATAACCGAAACACTACTAGGAGATCTAAGATTCGTGTGATAGGAACCAAACAGGTAAAATAAAAAAATTGCACCTCCCTTTTTTCATTTTGTCACTTATGCAATAAGATTAGTACAAAATGCTCAAAAAGTACATCAAATGAAGTTTTTGTGTCCACCTGCTTTAGAAAAAAGGGTCTAGAATCCCCAAAAATATTACCAAATAGGCCAAAAATATTTTTACCCACCAATAGGTGTTTTTTGCTACATTTTAGCGGTGGCTCTAATGGGTTTGGTGAGCTTCTAAAATTTAGAATCTCCCAAAAATTTAGTAATTCTCCAAATTTTCCAAAAAAATTAATTTAATAAAAAATATGGCGAGACTGGAGAGAGGGGATATGGAACCGCCTGACATAGTTTGTTCCCAAGATCAAAAACAATTGAATATGGTTTTCACCTTGTCTCACAAAACCATGATATGGGTTTTCTAAAATTTTGAAAAAAACATCATAATTTACTTTCTTAAAACCCACAAAATTTTTAGAAGAATCAAAATCTTTGGTTTTGAGATCGTACCATTCCCAGCTAGATTGATTTTTTCAAAAAAAATTCACATTGTACAAACTTTTCGTAACATGTAGAAGCGAATCCGAAGATGATTGTAAACTCCAAAGATGGTGCATCATCTTATATTTCAGAAAAAAAATGGTTACATAAATCTGAACATTGTTGAAAAGTTACGTCATTTTTTCTAAGTACGCTATGGCTTGAATTTGTGACGGGACTGCTGCTTCAACCTATGCTCCCCGAATTCTTCACACCTCCATTTCAGATCTGATTTTTTTTTTTTTTAGATCTGAATTTTTTTTAAAGATCTCTCTCCTGTTTTTTTAGATCTCGTTTTGTAACAAATCTTTTTTTTTCAAGGATTTTTTTTTTAAAGATCTCCAATCTGAAATAGTCCGCCAATATGTTGGATCAATTGGCTATGCCAAAATGACTAATCAAAAAAAATTTTACCTTCCAAATAAGTGGATAGGTCAAATTTAGTTGAGGATGATGGAAGGAATGAGGCTGCGGCGAGCTTCAATGCTCTACTTTGATGCAAATCTTTCTCCAATGGATCCCTCTCCAATAGTGTTCTCAACCTTGCTTGAAGAAACTGTCGAGACCAAAATGATAATAATGGTATAGCTTTCATCCCAAATGACAGATCGAATAAGATTTGCAATGACCAAAGAGGGATGGAAGCCTCACAAATATTATTGATCATGAAATTCAGATTAATAACAATGCAAGAGCTGTCATGTTTATAGATATAGGACGCTTCGTATGGATAGAAGGACACCCGATAGGCACCCAACACGAGATGATAAGACCCATCTCACCCCACTGACACATGTAATTACTACAGCACATACCAATACTGCCAATGTTATCCAACATAAACAATATGAATGCACGCATAGACAGAGGCACATGTGCACATTTTAAATAAAAGACCAATGCATTAAAATGCAATAAATAGCCTATGCTAAAGTATCTAACAGTCTATCCAATGTGACCCACAATGTAGTCATAATGCCGAAACCTCCTTTAATTTAACGGGTGCCCAATGCACACACATGTGCGGTCTTATTTTCTTTGAACAATCTTTGGAAGTTAGGTCTCATGAATTTTGAAACCTTCTACCTTCTGTTCTTCTCTATGGTTACAGTTGAGTTATTTATTTTCCATACCTTCTTTATCCACTCCACACTAAGGGTATGTGCATTCCTAGTGTATACTAAAACATTTTAGATTGGTGATTAGCTTATGGCGCGTAACACGCTTATTAACAAAACACTAAACTAAAGGACAAAGCATAGCGACGAAGAAGGAAATACATTAAATGAAATAATAGTAAATGAAAATCTAATCTAATGGAAATAAGACCTTATTACAAACAACATTAAGGCTATTGTATAGGAGGGCTTGCCAAACCTACTTCTGATTTTAAAGTACGGGTAATCGTGTTCCATCGAGCACACTCTAACTAGAAAGCACTCTGAAATTCAAGTATATGGGTGATAACATCGGTCACAACCAATGCACCTTAAGCGTGCCGGGTTGGCAAAAAAATTTAACCTGAAAAGAAGTCCCATATTCCTGACCTCAAGCGTCTTGTTGAATGGGTCTTCATGCCTGGGACGTTTCCTACTTCTGACTCCATGTGTATGGCACACCTTTCATCTAGCTGTATTAAACTGTCAATGATTTCTTCTAATAATTTCTCAGTCAACTAGACCTCACATTGCGCAATACACAAATAAATGGTAACATGAATCAATGGGAGGAACACTTATATGCCTAAACACCAACTGAAAGGGTGTTTCCTTATTCAACCTTTGTAGGTCTGTCTTCCATCAAAAATGTTACTTAAATAAAATATTTTTCGAGGATTATATCATATTTATTAAAAAATTTGATCATCAGTTACCCCACCCAGAAAATGCTCCGTAAGACATGTTTTTTATAGTTTTTAGACTTTTACAATAATACATTTTGACAAATTTTACACTAATGGACGACAAAACAATACAACTTTCCACACCAAAGTAACATACAAATAACTTCACTCAACTATCACCTAAATAACAAATCAATACTCAATAATATTGTTTGACTATAATCTTGACAATACATTTTACCTCCTAACATTAAAAAAAAAAAACAAACACACAAAATATAACATAACAAAGAACTAAAGTACTATATAAGTAACTTTAGCTTTAAAACTAAACAATTAAAAAACTGAAACTAAATTATAAACCAAAAATATTAAGAAAATTTACAAGACATTAAAAAATCGCATGAATGAAAACCAAACTTAAAAAAGTAAAATGTGGGAAATTTTTTAATATTTTTAAAAACTTCAACAAACCTAAACCTATATCGAAGGATTACAATAGAAACTTTAAACAAACAATAATGTGAAATCTATATGCGAAAAACTCATTATGGAATTACTAAACTACATAACCAACAAAACTTTAAACAAACACTTACATCAAGAGAAAAACCATTGGCCCAGTCAAGAATCCAATACTAGAATGGAACGGTATAAATGCAAGGAAATTTGCTGGGAATGCACAAAAATAGAGGTTAGTTATTTCCTAATAGCTGGAGTTACAAATTATCCATCTTCCTAATGGCTGGAGCAAACTTGAACCATATACAATTTGACTGTGAAACTTGCAGATTTGTGTCCTTATAACCTTCACATCCTGCTCTATTTGTATTTGATAGAAGATCAGAACTTCTTTGTAAGTGAATACTCCTCCACATTCATGTGAATTACATCCCAAATTCTAGAAAATGCTTAAAATGCCAGAATCATTTTCAACGGTTAATCTAACCGTGATGTGGGGTTTGGCTGAAATTTAACAAATTTCCTCAACATGCATCTTTAAAACGCATTTAAAAAAACGTAGAGACCCATATCGTATAATAGAAATTTGACCGTTCGTTACCTGGGAATAATACTTTAAATCCATAACAACTCTATTTTGTCAAAGACCGAAATACTTACTAAACTAACTCCAACTCTCATATTATGCACATTAATAGATTATACGCTGCTCTGATACCAATAATATTTTTTTCTGGCCTTCTTAAAAACTAGATACTAAAAGGAACTATACACCAAATAATAGAATATTTAATTGAATTCATTCAAGAATCTTTGACATAGATGGAGCATACAATTTATAGTGTTTGATCTCCTACAAGGTGGAGTTAAGGACCATATTCAAACCTACAAGTCTCTCTCCATGACTCTCTCATATTTATCCCTAGGAATATTTTCTCTCATCCCTTTATTACTCACAACACCAAAATAGCTACTGAGTTGTTCTCACAACTCACCAACTACTAATATTAACTATTCCGACTAATTATTAATATGAGGTTCTTATAAAATCATTATTAATCATTTACAATTTAATTAATAATGTTACAATATGTGTGCATTCACTCCCTATTGTTAACCGTATCAATTCCGCAATATACAACTCCCTAACGTTGACTGCTAACACATAACTCCTTTTTCCGCAACGTGTTACACGGGCTTGCCTCATATCTGATCAAAGAAAAAGGCTGTAAATTTCCAACTGATGACTGCCTTGTTGCACATGACACACCTATATGAAGAAATGTCATCCCACATTTACCCATTAAATACCACCTTCCGAAATTCACTGGCAGATCATCTCCTAAATAGGAGTAATTCGAGGACCGCTACTCACGTAAAGTTTTATCTACCTTTTTACATCTGTGGTTTTTTTAGATCTACCACCACCCTTTTCAAAATCCTATGATTGTTACACATAAACCTAGAGACATACTCTACAATTTTTTCTTCTAGGAGGTTTACATATAGGAATTTACCAAATTCATTGGAACATGAATGTGACATCGTTGTTCTATTTTCACATAGTTGAAAATAAACACAACTAAAAAAATGTTGACAACTTCTTTAATGCGGCCCCGTCACTTGCGCTGGTGAGAGGTCGTTATTGAACTCCTTCCTCGTGGCTCTGTCTTCTCCATCAAAGATGTTACTTAAAATATTTTCCTTTGAGGCTTAATATCATATTGCTTAAAAATTTGACATCAGTTACCCCGAAATGCAACCGTAAGCCAATTTTTTATAGTTTTAAGACTTTACATAATACACAGTTTTTGACAACTTTTGACACCTAATGACAACAAAAAATACAACTTTTCACCAAATAACAATACAAAATAACTTTTCACTCACTATCCCCGTAACAAACAAAAAAAAAATCAACACTCAATAATAATTTTTTGACTATAAATCTTGCAATACTTTTAAAAATCCGAACATAAAAATTTAAAAAAAAAAAAAACAAAATATCATCTAACAAAGAATAAAGTAATATATATTACTTTAGCTTAAAAATATTAAACAATTAAAAAAACGAAAACGAAAATATAACAAATTTAAGAAAATTTATCATACATTACAAAAACCACGAATTAAAACAAACTTTAAAAGTAAAGTGTGGGACAAATTTTAATATTTTTTTAAAAACTTCAACCAAACCTATCTGAAGGATTAACAATCTAAACATTAAACATCACAAATATGTGAAATTATAATGTGAAAACTTCATTATGGAATTACTACTAAACTACATAACCAAACAAAATTATTTAACAAAACCAGTACAATCAGAGAAAAACCACTGCCACATGTCAAGAATCCAATACTATAATGGAACCAGTATAAATGCATGAAATTGCCCCAGGAATGACAAAATAGAGGTTAGTTATTTCCTCATATCTGAGCGACAAATTAATCCATCTTTCTAAGGCTGGAGTGAACTTGAACCGTATACAATTTGACTGTGAAACTTGCAGATTTTTGTCCTTATAAAACTTCCATCCTGCTCTATTGTATTTGAATAGTAAGATTAGAACTCTTTGATAGTTGGAATACTCCACATTCATGTGACTTACGATCCCCAAATTCTAGAAAATGCTTACATGTTAGAATCACTTTTCATGGTTTATCCTAACCGGACGTGGTTTGGCTTAAAATTTGAACTAAATTCTCCCTCAAACTGCATCTTCAAACCCCTTAAAAAATGTAGAGGCACCCATATCGTAAAATAGAAGTTATGGACCGATTCTTGAACAGGGGAATAATTGAATTTAAAGCCATAACAACCTTATTTTGTCAAGGACCGAAATACATACCAACACTAACCCACTATAATATGCACATTAATAGGTTATAGTGGCTCTGATACCAAAATAATATTTTGGTCTGAGCTTTGTAAAACTAGAATACTAAAAGGAAACTATACACCGAATAATAGAATAATTAATTTGAATTCATTTGAGTATCGGTACATAGATGGAAGCATACAATTTATAGGAGTTTGATCTCCTTACAAAGGTAGCGTCAAGATCATCTTCAAAACCCTAAAATCTCATTCCATGAATCTCTGAGATCATTCCCTAGGATAATCTCTCTTATCCCGTTATTATCGCACACACCAAAAATAGTTTGTTCTCATAACTCACCCAAATATAATACTAACTATTACACGGTATATATTAAATGAGTTCTATAAACTCATTGATTAATATATTAAAATTTATTAATAATGTCATAATATATTGTAACATCATCGCATGTATCTCCACAATGGGTATAGCTTCAAGATCTATCTCCACTATCTTAGAGATTCCTCCTCTAACTTCTTGCATGCTTGGCTGTGGAATTCCCTCTCACTATATTGTATAGGGATCTAATACATGTTCTTTATCTTATCCTTCTCTTTCATCCTTTACCAGATCATGCATGGTGGTTCCTTTATGGATGTGAAGTTCCAACACCAATATATCTTGAGCAGCCTCTTCCCTCGAATCCTTCTTTCTTGTAGCAGAAAAGAAGTCCAGCGTTATCTTCAGTTGCTCTGTTCTAGGTTTTTTGAAGCTCTGATGTATTGCGGTCCTCTTGAAGAAGGAGGTAGATGCAACATCCTGAGTCCCCATTAGTTTCTTTCATAGGAGGTTATGTAGCGCCAACCATGTCCTTCACCACTTTTTTGTCCTTGAACCTTGGTCTGAGGTATATGTAGACTGCGCTTAGTTTCAATCTCCCTACCACCAAAACTCTCCTGCATGATTGTCCATAGTATCAGAATCTATGTTTTCAATAGGCCTCCGTACTTGGCCATAATATGTTTTGACATAATGTGAATGTCTACATCCACTTTTTCTGCAGCGAACTTTGATTGGGATGACGCGCGTCATGAAATCTATTATAGAGTCCTGGAAATACCTGACGGTAAACACAAAAAGGCAAATTCTACATGGGATATTCTCTCCAGATTCATGTGTGGAAGTCCCCAGGCCTAAAATGGATGGAAAACTACAAATTCAACCTCCAAGTAATGGTTAAACCACATAAAATGCCCATTCCCCCAATTCCCTACGCAATCTCGAAACCACTTATCCAAGTGCTCTTATATGTGTGGAAACAAAACACCCACATAACATGTACTTGGCATAGCTTTCAAGTTGAGGACTTTTCTCCCCATGAAAAACTCCCATATATTTCCTAGGACCATTAGTTCCCCAAATGCACTGAAACCAATTAATAAAAAAAATTGCCCCAAGTATCTACTCACCTTTTTCTACTGGATGTGGACTCTCACCAATTTCTGCAATGTAAACCAACTATATTGTAGTAGGTCTTATTGGCCATTTTTCCGTGCTATTTATACCAACCAACTACGGTTTACCTTGTTAGATCTCTCAGGTCGCCCTCTTTTAAATCCCTATTACCAGGTTGACTAAATCTGGTGACCATGTCTGACAAATATTACCAACCTTAAAGTCGCCCACCCTTCTTATCCTTGTATAGGTGGTTGTGGCATCAATTCCATCAATCATCTATGAAGTACCTCAGCAATTTATAAACCAGTGTCATGTAGCTTGGTAAATTTTTCCAACCAATTTTGCCGTATCCTCATTCTCATGCCCACCGAAAAAATAGAAATAATCTTCATTGGACCTAGGACACTAGCCACGAGGTACAGTTTTATCGGGATTCCAAAGTAGGAAAACTCTTGAGGCTCTAATTATGCCCATGCTCTTGAGGATTTGTCACCAAGCATCAAAAATCCCTAGTGTCGTTTTCACGAGGCCGGTTAGTCTTTCTGTAGACTTCCTTCCGTGAGTCCTTCATACATTGATAGTGTGGTGGTTAATTTATTTAACCTACACCGAGTACTATTCTTTCCATGGACACCCTTTAATGAATCCTTCTGGATACAACATTCTACCAACCACTCCTTTGCTTTTGCGTAACCTCCTTCTCTACACTGGATATCTCCTTGTGCCATCAACCTTTCATTTGATAATGTGAAAAAAACCCTAGCTACAAAAATGAAAACCTAGTCGCCCATGCATAAGTGCACGCACCAAGTATTAAATCCTACTTTTTTTCCTAGGTACTCAACACCGTGCTTCACAACATGATAAGTTTACTTAATCATTAGAATGCTTTTCATCTCTAGCTCTTCTTCATACTTTGAAATCTTTTCAAATTTGCCACATATGTTTGTGGTAGAATAATGTTGAGAACCCAGACTTTAAACCAAGTTTTCAAAAATTCCCTTCATTAATTGCTCCACCTACCACCATACATGCCAATAATTTCTCTTGAGCATGTTGTGTGTCTCATTATCCTACGCTTCAATGTCTCGTGCCTCAAACTCTTGCACCTTAGTCTTAATTTTCTTATGCGCCACTACTTATCTGTCACAAATCTCCTCTACCCATACTTCCATAAGCCGAAGTAGTTTATGATAATAATGGTATAGCTTTGATACCGAATGATAGAATAGAATAAGATTGCAATGACCAAAGAGGGATGGAAGCCTCACAAATATTATTGATCATGAAATCAGATTACATAACAATGCAAGAGCTATAATATTTATAGATATTAGACAACCTCATATGGATAGACATGACACCCTATTAGGCACCAACTACGAGATGATAAGACCCATCTCACATGCACATGTAATTACTACTAATACCAATATTGAATGTTATCCAACATAACAATATTGAATGCAAGTCACTAGACTAGAGTGCACATGTTGCACATTATTAAATAAAAGACAATGCAATAAATATGCCTATGCTAAATTATGCTAACATTGCCCCCCTTAATTTTGCATAGTTTCCAATGAAGTGGAGAGGAACTCTCTGAACAGTGTGAATTTGTCACATGCAAGTGACTTAGTGAAAACATCTGTCTTCTGTTCAACTGTAAGATCTGTCATGTCGAACGATCGATTAAAATCCTTCTTTGTTGCATTGATCATCTTCACAAAACTCCCTGTAATGACTAGATCGTTGACATAAAAAACCACAATGACAATCTCCCCCCCTTGCTTTTTGAGGTAGAGATTGGGGTCATAAGGATTCCTTTCGAATCCATGACTTATGAGATGCCCATCAATTTTGATGTACCATGCCCAGGGTGCCTGTTTTGGGCCATATAGAGATTTTATGAGTTTACATACCATCATCTCTTTTCTTGGTATTACATAACCCTCTGGCTGAGTCATATAGACTTCTTCTTGCAAATCTCCATTAAGAAAGGCACTTTTCACATCCATTTGGTGGACTTTCCAACCAAATTGTTCAGCTAGAGCAAAGATCATCCTGATTGTCTTGATCTTGGCTATGGGAGCAAATGTCTCCTCATAATCAATGCCTTCTTGTTGTGCATACCCCTTTGCTACAAGCCTTTCTTTATACTTGTCAATAGTCCCATCTGATTTGTACTTAGTCTTGAATATCCATCTGCATCCAATGGGTTTCTTCCCTGGCGGAAGGTCGACAAGTTGCCATGTGTTGTTCTTCATCACTGACTGATACTCTGAATCCATGGCATCTTTCCAAGATTTTGATTATAGGGCTTCCTGAACTGTAGATGGCTCAACTGTTTCAACAACTCTGCTCATTAGGGCATAATTGACCTCTTCACGAGCTTGACTGTGAGTTCTAGGTCCAGGATTGGATGATGTGCTAGGTGCTTCATCCAAATTTGCATATCTTATTAATTGAGTATACCATTTACGTAACTTCTTAGCTATTCCATTGGCTTGTGGTGGATCTAAGTTTTCACCATCATCCAATTCATCACTGTCATCTTCAGTGGGAACATCAAATTTTGTCTTCACAAGAGGTGTATTCTGCATGTTTGTTGAGTCGTTGAGTGGAGCATCTACTTGTTTCTTCTCAAAGAACTCAACATCCCTACTTGCATATACTTTCTTTGCTTTCAGATCCCATAATTTGTACCCAAGTGCTTCTTCACTATATCCAATGAATATCAGTTTCTCAGCTTTCATATCCAACTTATTCTTGTTCTTATTGGGTATGTGCATGCTAGCTTTACACCCAAATACTCTTAGGTGTGTAATTGATGGTTTCCGATTTGACCATGCTTCTTGAGGTGTCACTCCTTCAAGAGCTACTGTGGGCACTCTATTCAACAAATAGACTGCAGTTCTTGCAGCTTCTGCCCAAAATGTCTTTATTAAACCTGAGTCATCAATCATACATAACACCATTTCCATGATAGTACGATTCCTTCTCTCAAATATACCATTTTGCTGTGGTGTGTGAGTAGGAGGCATTTGTCTATGAATCCCATGAGCTTCCAGGTAAGTCTTGTAAACTCATTGCTTGTGAATTCCCCCCCATCGATCTGAGCAGAGAGTTTTGATCTTGCGACCAACTTCATTCTCAACAAGTGCTTTGAACTTCTGAAATGTCTCAAAGGCTTGACTCTTGTTTCTTAGACAATATATCCACATCTTTCTTGAGTAGTCATCAACACAAAGCATGAAGTATTGACATCTAGAATGACTTGGTTGCATGGGCCCGCAAAGATCGATGTGCACCAAATCAAGCTTTCCCTTAGCTCTATATGTGTTCTTTTGGAAGGGTACTTTGTGTTGTTTTCCAGCTAGGCAATTGTGACACTTGTTAGTGTTATGCTTGAGTGTAGGCAAAATCCTTTCACCATGGTGCCCTTTTGAAGTGTTTGGAGATAGCCAAAACTGATGTGACCATATCTACGATGCCATAGTTCTGCAGATTGTGTGTCTTTGGCCACTAGAGCTTGATCATCCTTGTGGACAAAATCAAGTTGGAACATGCGTCCCACATTGGAGGCTCTTGCTACAATCTTGGAACCTCTTGACTTATCTCTTATCAAGCACACTTTTTCTCTATTATTACTGTCAAAATCCAACTTCAAGTTGTGATCAAGGAGTTGACTAATTGATAGCAAATTCTTGGTCAACCCAGGTACATACAATACATTTGTGATTTTGCAGTCATGCTTTCCAAGAGGTAGTGAAATGTTTCCAATCCCCTTGACACTGTATGATGAGTCATCACCTAATGACACATGGTTCTTGTTAGGTGAGTCACTTAGTGTGTAGAACCAATCCTTGCGTCCAGTCATGTGTCGAGTTGCACCCGAGTCAACATACCAGATATCTTGTGTGGACTTGGTTTCTTCATCAAATTGAGCAGAATACATGTGGTGTCCTTCATCTAAATCATCCTCATGTTCAGAAATGTACCCTTGTTGTTTGGATTTTCTTTGAAATCCAATTACCATTTTTCTGCCCTTGATTGTTGTTGTTGTTGTTGGACTTCCCTTTATTTGAATTATTGTTACCCTGATGGTTATTGGGTTTTGAATTGCTTGATGAACCCTTTTTGTAGGAATTGTACCAACAATCTTTGATGTCATGTCCCCCTCTATTGCAAATGGGACACTTCTTGGTGTTGTCTCATTGACTTTGATTTTGTTGGGACTTCTTGTGATTGGACTGAAATCTCCCCTTTCCTTTATGATTGGAAGATAGTGCTTGCTCATCTTCATGATCTTTGTTGTTCATTGCCTCTTCTTGTTGGAGTAGATTGACCAACTTCTCAAAGGTGACTGTGTGTTCACTCATATTGATAGTTGTCACAAAGATTCTGTAGGAAGGAGGAAGTGCTCGCAACACAATTGGTATGAGGTCTTCATCACTTATCTCTTTTCCCAATGCCAATAGAGATGCCCTCAAAGTAGCAACTCATCTCAAAAAAACTTCAACCTTCTCATTGTGCTTGAACTTGAGAGTATGCAGTTGTGATAGTAGGTTGAGGATGGCATTCTTGTTCTTTGCCTCATAGACTGTGCTCAACTTATCCCATGCATCCTTGGCCGATGTGGCATCTCTAATGTGGGGTTGCACATCGTCTGTTATGCTAAACAAGATGATCAACTTGGTCTTTTGATTGGCCCTGTCAAATTGAACTTGTTGTCTTCCATCATCAAGTGATCTTGTTGTTTTTCCATCTACAACTGTCCATAGGTCTTCAAACTCAAGTAACGTCTTGATCTTCGGTTTCCATGCAACATAGTTGTCTCCTCTAAGCAGTTGTGAATCTGGAAAGAAGAAATTTGGTGCTTGTGCACCTATTTCTACAATCGGAATTTCTGAAACTCTGAATTTCTGACAAAGGGTAAGGCTCTTATCACTCCGGGTTTATGGTCTCCCTCTCAATATACCATCAGGCCGATATACCAAACCTTTCTATATACGCTCCCTTTCGATATACCCGTCGGTACGTGGAAGAAGATCACCCTTTCAATATACCCGTCAGTACAGAAAGAGGTGTTAACGTATGTGAAATAATTTAGTACGTGGTACTTAGACAGTACGAAGAGGGGTTTGTGCAAGCACAAACGGATGGGAGCGCTCAAATGTGTGTGTATTGTGTCCTTATTACTCCCCGTCAATTTTATAGGGTCGATGCCCAAACGACATTTAGGTAGTTGTGTTAGGCGTTAAGTGCAGTAGTAGTCGCGACAGCATCACCCGTAAGTGCTTCCCAAAGGCACCGTATATACCGAACGCTGCTATGAGATCAAAGATCTCGTGTGATAGAACCAAACATAAAATAAAAAATTTGTACTTTTTTTTTTTTTTCACTTTATGCACCAAGATTAGTACAAAATGCTCCAAAAGTACATCAAAATGAAGTTTTTGTGTCCCCTCTCTTTACAAAAAAGGGTCTAGAATCACAAAATACACAATTTAGGCCAAAAATATATTTTTTTTACCCCCCAATAGGTGTTTTTCCGCTAAATTTAGCGGTGGCTCTAAATGTGTTTGGTAAGCTTCTAAATTTAGAAATCTCCCAAAATTTAGTAATTTCTCCAAATTTTCTAAAAAAATAATTTAATTAAAAATATGGAGAGAGTGGGAATTGAACCGCTGACCTGTTTGTTCCCAAGATCCAAACAAACAATCTGAAATATTATTTTCAGCTTTTCTCACAAACTGTGATCTGGGTTTTTCTAAAATTTTGACAGCAACATTATACAATATTTTTCTTAAAACCCACAAAATTTTAGAAGAATCAAAATCTTCATTTTTGAGATCTTACCAATTTACCAGCTAGATCTGATTTTTTTCTTCAGAAAAAATGATCCGACTTGTACAGAATTTTCGTCATATGTAGAAGCCAAATCTGAAGATGATGTAAACTGTCAAAGTTGTGCGTCTCCTTCTTATCTTTCCAGAAAAAAAAAATGGTACATCAATCTGACAATTGTATGAAATTAGTTACGTCCCTTTTTCTAAGAGCTATCTGCTTGAATTTTGTTGACATTTGCTTCAACCTTTGCTCCCGAATTCTTCACACCTCCACTTTCAATATGATCTGATTTTTTTTTTCTTTAGATCTGCAATTTTTTTTTTCAAGATCTCTATCCTTTTTTTTAAGATCTCTTTTTTTTTTCACAAATCTTTTTTTTTTTTTTTTTTAGATCTGTGATTTTTTTCAAGATCTTTCTCCTTTTTTTTTAAAGATCTCCAAATCTAAAATATTCCGCCAATATGTTAGATCAATTGGCTCTACCAATGACTAATGACAAAAAAAATTTACCTTCCAAATAAGTGGATAGGTCAAATTTTAGTTGAGGGATGCTTGGAAGGAATGGAGGCTGCGGGATGCTTCAATGGCTCTCCTTTGATACAGATCTTCTTCTCCAATGGATCCTCTCCAATAGTGCTCCTCTTCAACCTTGCTTGGATAGAACCTGCTCTGATACCAAATGATAATAATGGTATAGCTTAGATACCAAATGATAGAATAGAATAAGATTGCAATGACCAAAGAGGGACGGAAGCCTCACAAATATTATTGATCATGAAATCAGATTACATAACAATGCAAGAGCTGTAATATTTATAGATATTAGACAGCCTCATATGGATAGACATGACACCCTAGCAGACACCAACTACGAGATGATAAGACCCATCTCACATGCACATGTAATTACTACTAATACCAATATTGAATGTTATCCAACATAAAATATTGAATGCAAGTCACTAGACTAGAGTGCACATGTTGCACATTATTAAATAAAAGACAATGCAATAAAATGCAATAAATATGCCTATGCTAAATTATGCATTTAACATTCACAATGTGACCCAACATATAATAGTATCTAATGCCGCAACCTGCACCCGAGTATCTCTAATTATACCTTCTCCTGAAGCAATCAATGCTCTTAAAAATGTTGTCTTCCATTTCATTCATCTCCAAGAAGGGGAAATTCACTTTTCAGAAGTTCTCATGAATTTTAAAGCACTTTCTCCTTTTTGTATTTTCTAGCTTATCCTTTACCCGTGATTTCATTTCCCACAGTTTTCCATTCTTGGATTACATCCACCCCACACTAAAAGTATGTGCATTCCTTTGTGACATATAAACATTTTGCAGATAGTAATTAGCTTCGTACGCTTTCAAGCGATTGCTTATTCCACAAAACATAAACTACAACATGACAAAACATAGTGACACATATGAAGGAAATACATTAATCTAAATATAGTAATTGAAAACCTAAGCTAAATGGAAATAATACCTTATTACTGAGAAACACCAAGAAGACTTATTTATAGTAGGGCCAGCCTACCCCGTTAAAGTAATGGGTAATTGTGTTCCATCAGGTGCACCTCTAACTAACAAGTCACTTTTGATTCAAGTATATTGGGTGATAACATACGGCCACAACCAATGCACTTTAGGCTTTCCTGGATGGTGCAATGAAACTTTGAATCATAAAGAAGTACCATTCCAATCTCAAGACTTCTTTAATCTTCAATGTGTCTATCCATGCCTTAATTGCTCTGACCTTTTCCTACTTCTGACTCCAGCTGTGTTATGGCATCACCTGCTCATCCTGTATTAGCTTGTCAATTGATTTCTTCTAATGATTTCTCATCAGCTAGACCTCCAGCACACATGTGTAATACACAAAGAAGGTAACATGAACTCAATAGGAAGAACTAATTTTATGCCAAATACCAACTGAAAGGGTGTGCCTTATTCAACCTCTTGTAGGTTGTTCTATATGCCCACAGTACAGATAGAAAATTTATCATCCCAATATTTCCTTCCAACATCACAAATTTTTGTCAAGGTCTGGCTCAAAATCTTATTGAAAGGCCTTAGCAGTCCCATTTTCTTGAGGATGATAAGGGTGTAGTCTTATGGTGTGCAACCATAAATTCATCCAATAATAGGATCCTTATTGTCTCATTCAAAAAGTGTGTGCCCCTATCACTTGTCAAACTCAACGGACATCCATACCATTGTAAGAATTTTTTCCCATAAGAACCTTGCTATTGTTTAGCCACTATATAATCCTTGGTAGGTGTTGCTTCTGCCCACCTTTTAAGATAATATGTACAAGTGATGATGTAGCGTGATCTAGTTCTATGCACGGCTGGGGAAATAGGACCCACAAATTCTATTTCCCATTTCTCAAATGGTTTGCACTAGTAATAATGCCTCAATGGCATTTCATCTCTTTGCCTAGTTTTTCATAGGTGCACTGACAATGATCACATGCCATTACAATACTCGTTACAATCTTTGTACAAGGTCTCCCACCATAATCCAACAAGTATAATCTTGCCACAGTGGCGTCACCTGCATAGTGTCCACCTGAGAATACCACCATGAGCCTCTTCCATGATATGTGCACTCATGTTCTAGTACACACCGACATAATACTATCATCTTGACCTAGTTTGTATAAGTCACCACTGATCAACATGAAACGTGTCAACGCAAATTACAAGCCTTGTATCTAATCTAACTAAGGCTTTCATTCCTTTTGTGCACCATACTTGTGCATAAAAAGACATCAATATCCTTTAATTCCATGGAAGGCGTAACGTGTTTAACCTGTACAAACTTTGCATCTGACATTGTATCTTCAATTGTCTGTGCATCCTCTCTTGATTGAATTCTAGATAAATGGTCTGGGCTAAAATTACTTTTACCTGGTTTTGATCATGAACTATGAAGTCAAACTTCTTGAATAATAGCACCCATCTGCATATACGCCCCTATAAAATTGGGCTTATTTACCAAGGATTTCAATGCCATGTGATCTGAATAAAAATACAAAAGGTATTTCTAACAAGTACTGTCTAAAATTATGCAGTGCATAGATCATTGATAAGGCCTTGCACTCTGTATTTCTATAATTATTTATTGAAGGAGTCAATTTTCTACTAGCAAAAAAAATATAATGATCTATAATACCTTCTTTGGGATGAGCTTACACTACACCAATGGCCATGCTAAAGGTATCCACATGTAAATGAAATGATTGGTTCCATGAGGGAAAGTGCATAATAGGTGAACATAGTAAGTCTCTCCTTCAAAGCTTCAAATGTGTGATGCTACAGTTCTCCCCAATAAAATGTCCCTTTTCCTTTTAGTAACTCCTCTAAGGGTATGCAACAATCTTAGCATATCCTTTGATAAAATTTTCTATAATACCCTTTGTGACCCAAGAACCTATGTACCTCACTTTAACTTGGTAGGCTCTTCCAAGCCTAAAATAACTACAACCTTAGTTGGATCCACTAAAAACCTTCCTTACAGATGATATGCCCTAGAAAAATTCCAAAAGGTGTAGCAAATATGCACTTCTTGATGTTTAAATGAGATGCTCAATTGTCTACATCTTTCAAACATTAAGCACAAGTTATCACAATGATCCTTGACAAGCCCATATACTGTCCAATCATCTAAGAAAACCTGTAAGAACTTGTGAATAAAATCCTGGAATGCTTGAACAACTATGCACAAAAATACTATGGAGGCACATTCTTTAGTCCAAAGGGCATCATCGTGTATGCAAAACTTCCCCATTTAGTGGTGAAAGTTTTTTTCTCTTGATCCTCCTTTGCAATTTGTACCTGATGATACCCAGAGAACCATCTATAAAAGAGTAGATCTTGCGCCCTGTAACACCTTCTAATATTTCCTCAAGTAAAAGGTGTAGGAAAGGGATCAATCACACATGCAGTATTAAACTCCCTGTAGTCCACACAAATCCTAATCTGACCATGTTTCTTTATAATGATTACCATAGGGCTAACACACTCTAATTCTTCTAGGGCCTTAATGATTCTAGATTTCAACATCTTGTCAATTTCTTCTTTAACTTTTACGCACATGTTAGGGTTCATCTTGTAAGGTCTCTTCCTGACTAGGGTGCACCTTCTTTTAGCTTAATCCTCATCTCACCCAAAGACTCATGCACTCCATTTTAACTCATTGTATCCCCTAGGAAATAAGTCTTGGAAATCACATAGTAACTCAATTATCTTAGCCACTTCAAATCAAACCAATAATCTCCAATTATTTCCTCCTTAGGTTCAACATTCATACCAATGTTCACTTTCTTGGTCTTCATAGGTTCATGATAGGTGTGTGCCTTCTTATCTGCACTATGTAAAACCTCGCACGTACCTTTTGAATGATCAATTTCCAAATTTTATACTTCTTCATCATCCACTATGTAGACCATCTTTCCTTTCTCCTTCTCAAGGAAAATGCACGCTTAAGTAGTTTGAGCATTAGTTTCATCTACTTCATCAGCATGCGCCTCTTAGGTTTGCCTCACCAAATAATTCTAGAATAAGTTCTTCAGCCTTTACACCATCTCCCATAGTCAAATGCTCCATAACCTATAATGCCTCTTTCACCAGAGTTTTAGTGGAGAAATAGTCAAAAGTTTGGATCATTCCTATAATAAGTCTTTCCAATTTGTAGTCTCCCTATGCAGCTCCACATAAATGTACCAAGCGTGTGTGTAGCTGCACAAAGAGAAATAAAGCTTTTGTACCCAAAGTGAAGGTGGTAAAGCTTCCTCCCCCTCTTTCCAGAGTCTCTCACATTGTTGAACGTGGTGCTGAATAGGATGATTACCATGATATGTGCATATTTTAGTATGCACATTTCTCCTTAGAAACTGTAGTTGTTAGAGAAATCCTTCACCTCATTCCATTCTATGAGATTATCCATGTGAACCATCCACCAGCATGGTATTGTCCCACACAGAGTATATACTAACATATTTCTTCTTTCCACTTGATCATTCCCATTATTCCTCTATGGCAAACAAGAATACCTCAGGGTCTCCTTCTCTAGTGTACCAGGGTACAAAATTGTTACCTATCCTCCTAATACAATGAGGTTTGTCTCTTCATGCAAATTTGCTTCTTACTTCACACCCTACCATCTCATAAGTTCCATTTTCCCAATTATCACAATAAATACTTGTAGTATCACTAATATATTGTGCATCTTCCCTCTAGAGAATTCCTTCCTTAGATGGCTCAAGTACTTCCAGATCGCGAATGGTGCATACATAAATTCTATTTAGGTCTTCCTCACTTAAAGGTTTAACATAAGGTGAAGATTTCCCATCTGTAAAAGGGATAATAATGTGTTATTCCTTGTTCTAAAAACTTATATACCCCTTTTTGAACCATACATCAACATTATTTGCATAAGACCAAGGGTTCCCAAGTAGAGCTGAGAAGTTGTCAGCTTCTACAAGTGCTAAAACCGCAAAGTCCCTAGTGAAATTGGCCCCATGTATAGTAATGGATGCATCATTTAAAACTCCTATTAGAGTGGCCTTAGTTTTATTTTCCATAAGATGTACGTTAGAGGATGGCTATAATGGAGGTCTTCCCATCTCCACCCATGCATCTAAAGTAAGCACATTAACTTCTACGCCTGTGTCAATCAATATATTTCTCAAAAGCCACCCATCCACAATAGCATTCAGAGTGATCTCCTTGTCATAATCCAAGCTATGAGGGGGAAAATTAGAATGTAGGATATGTCATCCATTATTAATGTCTGCACATGGAGTGTTTCCCTTTAACCAATTCCCTAGTAATGGAATAATATTCTCCTGACATAACATCTTGCATACCTATTTCAAATCGTTAACATTTGACTAGACTGTCTCTGTTGTCTTATTTTGTTCCAGCTTCCGTGATTGTTCCTTTAAACATTGTATTTCACCCTGAATATTTCTGAGCACCTCCATGGTCTCCTAATATACCTCCTTCTGATGAGTAGGGTATGGGTATCTTGCAAGTAAAACCTCCTCCTTAGTAATGGTAGTATTTTCTTGCAATGTCTCTCTTGCATGTACAACTTCAGTGCATGTAGTAATCTTCACAGGTACTACCTCATGTTCTGGTTCCAACTTTGGCATCCATTGATTTTCCATTGCGCATTGAATTCTAACCATCCTTGCACCCTTGTTTTCCTATTTATTATTGTTGCTACTATGCTCGTACAAGTTCAGGAACTCCTCGTAGCTATGATTCTTTCCACAAAAATAACAAGTAATATTCTGAGGGCATTCACACTTGTAGTGGTCTTGAGATCCACAGGTATAACATGTTCCTTGAGGAAACTCACCTTGTCCACCACCATGGCCTCAGCCCCTGAATCTAACATAGTTTCCTCAAACTCTGTCAAGACCTCCTTCAAAGCACCCTTCATTCTGATCATAGCGCCCTTGTGTGTGATCATGATCATGGTGCTCACTCTTACCTTTAGAATTATCTAATACTCTAGTCTATCATACACCAATATTAATAGAATCATGGATCTGATCAATCAACATGCAGTCTTTTGTATTCTCAGTCGTGGAATAGAAAATATTACACTAGCAAGATATGTTTTTCCTTATCACGTGTTGTAATAATGGGCATTGGCTTACATCACAGTCTAAATTAAATATATCACAGTTTAGTAATAATGAATATACTAACCTGTGGGGAACACTATCCTTAGTGTGCCCCTCAACTTCACAATCTATACACCAAATCCCAATGCGCATCTTGTGTGTTGAATTGGCTAATAGTTTTGCCAACTACTTTGCCATAGCTGCAATTTGAGCTTCCAAGAATGGGCTCACTCCAGTGTCTATACTTCTAACTTCCTCATCATGCAATGCTACTTCAAGTGCTTTGCATGGGTCTATATATGTCTTATGTGACAATGCCCTCTTAAAAGGTGTGATCAAGACCCCCACAAAGCACTGTGCATGTTGTCTTACCTGGATATCATACGAAATTTTAGACAAAAGCACTTTGAAATGGGAATCATATTCCTGAACACTCTCAGTAGTTCCCTACTTGATATATTTGAGTGTGCTTATACTATTTTTCTCGAACTCAGGGATATAAAATTCCTTAAGGAAACCATCCCATAATGTTGTATAATCTAGGCAATTATGATTAGGGTCAAACTTTTTGTACCAACTGTGTGCACGTCCCTACAATGTAGTTGCTAACTAACTTGCTTTGTGCTCAGAAGTCATGATCCCTTTTTCACGCCATAGTATCTCATCTCACACATGTGTACATGCTCAGCAACATCCTCTATTCTACTATACTCTGGAAGACGAAGCGACATATCCATGTAAATATTATGGGGTTGGTAAAGACCATGCCCACCAGATCCAAAACCCCAGGTGTTACCTCTGCCTCTAAACCGACCACATCCACCAAAAATAGAGCCACTTATGCCCCCTGATCCTCCACCTGTAGCCAGAAGTAAACCAGAGGATGTACTACCCAGTGTCCTAACAATGGTACTAAAATGAACTCCTACAGTCTGTGAGGTGGTACTACTCCAAGAAGTTAGTCCAAAATTTTACGCACCTAATTTTTGTGCCAACGAGGTGCTTGAAAAGGTACCTCCAAATAACAAGGAAGATGTATATCTGGTCAAATATGTACTTTCTATTTTATTTACTCCTATTATTCTACTACCCAAACTAGATTACTAACTACTAGTTGTACCAGAAACTAGAAAACCAAACGCAAGGGCTAGGTTGCTAGGTAGATTCAGATGTGCACCTATGGCCCATTTCGTCTTTGCTGGTGTGCTCTCATAAAATCTTAATGAGGGTTACCCATCATGTTTACCAAAATGGGGGTAGATCCTCTAGCTCCACACCCTCTGCATGAGTTCCAAATCCTTCACGAGCCATCTCTCTCCTCAATGCCATCTGTTCGGCATTCTTGCGTTGCTTCCTTAACTCCCTATCGCACACCTCATTGTACTTAAGTATCCTTTCTTCTATTTTCCTCCTTGTGGCTAGGTCCACCATCCTTCACTAAATCAGTTCCTACCCTAGAGCATGGTGAGGTTTAGCTAGCCATCAAATTCTCTTCCAAATTTAGGGTTACCATCAAGATTTTAATCACTCGCATAATTTTTTATAGGTAGATTCCACTAGGATAACATAAAAACTGGAACTCAACTACCTCTGGGAAAGAATAAGTGGAAATTGAGTACTCCAAAACATAGCTATTCAAAACACCATGGAACCAAGTATCCATAGTGTGCGTCTAAATCAGATTTACATCATAGAGGGTAAGAAATTATTCCTGTGTCTAGACAAGTGTGTGAAACCTCCAATTCCTTTTAGATGCATAAGAAACTAGCCAATCGTACAGCTCTATTAGAAAGATAACAAATAAATTCTCATATAAACAGTCATATAATTTTTGCTCCACCCAACTGCGCGTGTCAAACTCAGTTCTAGTGTTGAATATAAAAGTGTATTCTTATTTTAGATCTACTATCCACTCCTCAACAATTGATAGGGTCAATCGGTATGTTTTCATCATGAAACATCTTGAAAACAACTGAAAAAGAGGTTCCGGCAATAGAACCAATGATGCAGCCTAGAATTTACTATGAATAACCTAGGTGCGCTGGCACATCACTTGACCTGAGTTGAGCACTCACCTGAAGCATGTAAAGGTACCAGGTACCTCTTTAGATTTTCTTATTTAAGATGTTAGTGAGATGATGTTTAAAGTTATCCATATTCATAACTAAACATAAAATTTCCATAGTGTATAGACCAGATCTAGATCTCAAAGAATCATGAAGTAAACATTAACTATAATAAGATTAACCATACAAGAACCAGATTTAGTTATGTCTAACACCATTATCTAACCAATATAATTCATTGCATTAAACACTGTAAAATACATAAACTTCCTACACTATAAAGTATCTCCATGAGTCATGTTCACATCAAAACAAGCAACATGACTCTATAATAATTCCCTACCCTAAACTACACAGTTCAATTACAAATTTATAGAGGTGGGGACTTGCCATTCACCACCCATGCACTTATCAAAAATAGGTTGCATGTTGATAATAGCCATGTGCCCTTACAATAACATGCACAATATGCAAGTGTTCTAACAATAGATATCATATAGTTAACTCTAAGAAGAAATCCTATTATTAGCTTAAACTATGCATGACGCTTATCAACCGCTTATTCCCAAAATATCATTGTGTGTAGCGCAAGTCTTCATCTCTATGTGTGCTCCACATGCTATCTCCAAAAATATCCCTTAACCAAAAAATAGCTAAGTTTTGAGCTTGGGCACTTCAATACTATTATAGCTCCACGTGCTTCCAACGCCCTATATTCACACACCCAATACTTAGAATATTTCTGGTTTCTCAACAATGCAATGTAAACCATAGAGAAAGATCAAGCATTGATCAAAAGGAGATTTGAAAATAAGGCCAAAGCAAGGACATTCCAAGAAGGAGACTTGGTGCTAAAATGGGATGCAGAACGGGAAAAAATAGGCAAGCATTCCAAGTTTGATGCAATATGAGTAGTCCATACATGATCACAGAGTACAAAAGTAACAACACTTTCTGATTGGCCAAGTTGGATGGTGAAGAATTACATATTCCAGTCAATGGAATCTGTCTCAAGCATTATTACTGAAGTGAATTCTCACCCTTGTACCTATTTATTTAGGATTCGCATTACTCTAAGTGCCTTTAGCATAGTGTTTTTTTAGTTGGAGTTGGCTACTTTTAGTAGAAGAAGTGCTTATGCACACTCTATATGTTACACTTGGAGCATGTAAGATCTTACCCTTTTTTAAATAGTTTTGGTGCTTCATGGTTGCTTTTACATAGTTTAGCTCATTAGAAGTGGTAATGTTCAGGAGAGGAACCAATTTTAACTGAAGTCATAAGTATTTTCCAAATCAGAAAGTGCTCTAGTTTTAGCAGTGTTAAATGGCTCAGGGACTAAATTTAAGAGTTTCAAATATATTTATGTTTACTAGGCTGAATCCACACCAATGGATGTTATAAGGCCACTAATCATCTCATCTCGTAGGCATATCTCCTCGTGAGTCACCAAATTGTTATCCATTTTTACCCCCTTCGTAAAATTGACAGCTCGAGAAAATTGAAACTAGGGAAAATGGTGAAATTTATTATTTTTGTGGGCTTCAATCCATTTTTATAACTCCTTAACCTAGAAAATTCTTAGGAGTTAATGAAAAATTTGATCAAACTAAATCCACGGAGTGCTGCAGATATTTCGTAGAAAGCCGTGTCGAAAAAAAGTAGTGTCATAGAAATTCATGCAGTAGAAAAGCATGCCACAAAAAGATAAATCCGTAGAATGCAAAAGAAAGAGAAATTTGTGCTGGAGAAAAGAATTGCTGCAAAAATCTACGCTGCAGAAAAGAAGTTTGACAAAAAGCCTCGCCGCAGAAATCAAGTGTTGTAGAAAGTCGTGCTATAGAAAAGAAGTTCCAAAGAAAGTCGTGTCATAGAAAATCATGCCATAAAAAGAGAAGATTGTGCCATAGAAAAAGGTGACATAGAAAAACATTCACAGAATTCTGTAGAAAGATAAATCTGTGACGTAAAAAAAGAAGTTCCGAAGAAAGCATCGTTGTAGTAAATAAGTGTCATAGAAATCCACAAAAAACAAGTGCTGTAGAAATTTGTGCCACAAACAACAAAGTCCATGAAATTCTGCAAAAAAAGTGTTGTAGAAAAAAGCACAAAAAGAAGCATAGAAAAGGAAGGTCAAATAAATCTGTAAAAAAGGAAGGCTGTAGAAATTCGTAGAAAAGGAAAGCCGCAGAAAATTGGAAAAGCCACGCAATAAAGGAAAACAACAATTTTTCGCACAAACATTAAAATGGCCATAACGTTTGACACTTTACTCTGTGTTTTGCAAACTTTATATTGTCGGAAAGGTCTTGACATCTTCTATGCATTGGAAATTGAATTGATCAATTTTATTAATGTTAGATATGTGAAAAATTACAAAACATCTCTAGCACAAAAATGCATAGTTTCAAGCCCAACCACCGCAATTAATGAAGTATGGCACCCCATTTATTTTTCTAGAAGATAAAGTACATGGAGGGAATGATTTGTAAGGATTCCCATGCCTAATTCAGATCATTTAATGAAAATTTTTGGTGGGTGAGAGAAAAAAATTGAGTTTCACTCTTTCTCTCTTCTTTCATTCACTTATATATATTGTAAACACTTCTCATTTTTGAGGGGAGATATTCTGGGACTTAGGGAAACTATTGCATTTTGGTTTCTCAATTTCATTAAGTTTTAATCCTTCCCATGGGCCTATAGAATGTATTCGTGCATCTATTTTGCAGATATAATGGATTATGCAACCATTTGACGGAATAAAAATTGTGTATTGTGGTGATTTCTCAATCCTTTCTCATTTTTCTCGCATTTCCTTTCCTTTTCATTGTGGTTATTCTATTATGTGCATGGATTTTCATTTATAGGTTTATGATGTTGTGTTTCATGAGGATTTAGTGGTAAACACATGTTTTGGGACAATTTAAAATCTTTTCTAGCCTCTTTCAACTGCATTTTTCTTTATATTTCTCCCTCAACAAAATATTTCACTCGCTTTTCTTGGTGCTATCACCTCTGTAGTGTAGGATTTCTTCATTTTTATGTATTTTCCTCTCTCCTTGGCCCCTTGGAATCATAGGTTAGGATTAGATAGTATATTTCCCTTCATTAGAGGTAGTTGTTACATTAGATTAGGAAGAGGAACCATCCTTCTCTGGAGAATTGTCTTAATTGCAAGGTCCCACACCTTGATACAATTACATGTTACCCAAAAACATCAGTTGTTCATTCACATAGGCATGAAAAGTTGGAGGGTGATGTTTTTTGGTGATAACAATATGTAGATTTATAATTTTAATAAGGTTAAATGAGTTAAGGAGTGAATGAATCTCGAGATGTATCTTGATGAAGAGGATAAGGATTTTTTGATTTTTTTAGTAGTGGGAGCATATGATCAGGTTTAATCCTTGCTTGACAATCTAATATAGCTTATAAGGGAGAAAATTATTCTTAAGGGGAAAAATAGGATGAATATTATTGAAATGGTCTTAAGTATGATTGAGTCCTCATGAAATTTTTTACAGGGAATGTTGGAATAAGGTGTCACTTTTAAATCAAGAGAAAAGTCCTCATATGTATTTAGTTATCTTCATATGAACTATTGAATCATAGTTGAATGCACGTAAATTCATAGATTTGAATGTTTAAAGGAAAGAGTGATGGTTTACAAGATAATGCTCAATTAGGAGTTTTCTTCAAGTTGTGAGCATAGTTGATTGAATGCATGCTTAAGTAAAGGTTAGATGGTGTATAGGAGATAGAGCTCGTCTAGGATTTAAGTGAAGGTATGAGTTTATGTATCATCCCAAGAGTACTTCAGTGGGTTCAAAGGGTAGGAAGTGAGATCACTTAGGGTAGATTTTTACCCTACATAGGGTCCTACATAGGGAACGTAAATCTGTGGACCAACTGGCCCAGGGTAGAATTTTTAGATACTATGATAGAGGAGATGGGAAACTATGTTTAATGGGTGGAGAACCATGTAGTGAGCATGGTCTTGAGAAAATTTAGGAAACCATTTCCAGTGGCTACACCATCATTTCTTGTCTACTAGTGTCATTATGATAGGGATGCTACAAGGTTAGATGTTTGAGTACCTGTTATCCCAAATTTGCCCCTCAGAAAATTTTTTCAAAACAAGCCCCGCGCATAAAGAAACTATGAAGGAAATGATTTAGACTTGTGGGATCACTTTTAAGAATGAAAAAATCAGTTACAGGCAAGCTCGACTCAAGGAGCACAGGAGTAGAATGACACAGGAGGAATCAGACACCCAAAAGAGTCAAATTTGACCCTACGAGGAGAAATTCAAGAAATGACTTTGTTGAGAAAATCCATACCTTAAATCCATTAAACAGATTACATGCAGGATCAAAAATGGAATAGCAAGGTTAGAGAAGGAGAAATTAGTGTCGAAAGAACCAGAGGCTCAAATGAAAAGAAACAACGAAGGTTCGAATTCTTTGGGCTCTGAAACAATTAAAAACAAGCCCAAAAATAACTAAGTATGGAGGAGACAATGGCGTGAGCCAAGTGTCTTAACGACGTACCTCCAGAGATTAAATCTAAATGGGTAGACCTGAATGACTACCAAGCTCCCACGAGTCCAGAGCCCCAAAATTTGCACTGGTAATTCAAAATTCTTTGACTTAGTAGATGTTGTCAAGTGTCCAAATGGTGCATCTTCAATGTTGATTCCAAAAAAAAGGAGGCTCGAACAAGTACCAGACTGCCACGCGTCATCTCGGCATGTCTCTAAGGGTAAATCCAAAAGTAGAGGCTCAAACGAGCACCAACTTGCCATGTAGTCCAAGGTCTAAAGAGGTGAGAGGGGTAGTTGAAAAGTCCAAGAGCCTACGAAGGCTCCCATGTGTCAATCTGAGGCTCTTTCAAGAGAAAATCCTGAGCGGGTTACTAAGTAAGCACGGGGCCTCCACGCATCTGGTTTTGTAAAGGCATAGGATCAAGTTGAATAGTCAATGCATTAAGACAAGCCAATAGAGGGGACCAAGTGTCAGTGTGGTGCTAATTCAAGAGCATAATTAAGGAAGGATTTTTAGACAAGCACAAGGCCGCCGTGTGTCCTTGGTCAGATATATGACCCGTCGTGTAAAGGACTTAGCCAAAAACATACGGAAATCAAGAAAATCATAGAAGAGGCCATGTTTCAAGCTCGTTCCACTCAAAAATCAAAATACAGAGGCTATCCTCAGACATGCACCAGCCCTCCACATTTCCAGTTTCAAAAGGGGCCCCGTTTTCCAAGTGGTTTTCCCACTATTTTGTATGGACCCGATCCAGATTTCAAAAGGGCATATGTTTTGACTTGGGGCTCAAAATCTAGAAAATTTGATGCCGTTGGGAATATCTCGGCCTCATAGATGCCATGAAGATATGAAACTTTAAGTTTGGAGAAGTTAGGTGGGAGAAAAAAGTTGAAATGTCTTCAGACCTTTAATACAGGATCTATTTGCCCCAATAACCTAATCGGATTCGAGCTAATCCATTGTTTCCCCATCCTTCAAGGTGCCAAACCAGTAATTGATGCAGTCAAGATAGATTTGGGGTGGATTTCAGAGAGGTATTTATTGATAGTGGTTGAGATTTCAAAGTAGTATTCAATGCGTCTCGAGTTGGTTGAAGTAGGATACAAATTTTTTCCCTCTTCTCTCTCTCATTATTCCTATATATTGTAATGAAGGGGCATATTCAAATTTTTGGGAATTGTTTTCTCTCTTTCCCCCCTCTCTCTTTCTTCCTTAGGGTAGAATGTGGAGTCTAAGCCTCCTCCCATGGCTTTGTAATTGCGTTTTCTTACCTCTTTCCCATTGATGTTGTACTGTGTAAAATTTTGGAGCAATAAAATATGTTTCGTGATGCATCTATCTATCTTTGGCTCCTTTTGTTGTCTCTTCTTACCTCTCATCATTCCAGGGTATATTGTGCATATTCTTATGTTTTTTGTAGGTCCTGGGAGCTGTGTTTAATCGGTTTCAAAGTGGTGTCTATGTGAAATCTATCTCTAGTCCATGGTGCATTCTTTCCACTCTCTCCTCTGCTCACCTCTCTCTACTTCAGGTGGTCGGTCTGTGATTCAACCACTTCCTTTTCTAGTGTATCACCATTTAGTTTAGGCTCTTTTACCCTCTCTCTCTCTCTTTGTCCCCTTGGAATGGTTAGAATAAGATAGGATAGGTTCTACCTGCAGTGGAGTATCTTGTGGTAGGTTGATTAAGAAGCAAGAACCGGCTTTCTCTAGAGGTACATCTCAAGTTTTGCAATTCCCACAGCTTGAGAGATGGCCCCCTATTGTACAATCACACTGACTGCACCACTACACACCTAGGCCATTAGGGGGTGCTATGATTTTACACTAATAGTTTTGGCATGTCCAATGGGACCCTGAGGTTAGATCTTCCATCTTTCCAAGGTGTCTCATTACAAACAACAAATCATAAGTCATCGTGTAACTGCACTAATAGTTTTAGCATGCCTGGTGGAACCTTGAGGTTAGATCTTCCATCTTTCTAAGGTGTCTCATTACAAGAAGCAAATCATAATCCATCGTACGATAACACTAATAGTTTTGGCACTCCCGGTTGTAGAGGTATGAATCACTTTACCACTTCATCTTAGTAGGTTTGTGTGTTCCTGTTAAGGTTTAGCCTTTTGAGGCACATGCAAGCACATCTCGCGACTCTGTTTGGTCAAAAACCCATTCTCTAAGTTACAGACCTTTTTCATCTATTTCCACTCAATTTCATCCATTTTCTTCTTCCATCTCTTTCATTTTCTTTCATTCCATTAGGTTGTGTAATCATGACTTCATTCCCTTCATGGAACTCACACTTACAACAATGCAATCCACCTCCAATGTATTTCCCAACTCCTCTAAATCAACATTATAATCAGATCCAGGACCATTATGCTTACCATATGAGCAGGGTCAAATTTAGTTTGGCTATGGAGCTTATAGAGAATAAAGGGACATACAATGGTAACATCTGCATAGAGGATGTTGGTCTGCTGGAAAAGATTCAAAAAATGGAGGCTAGCATGGTTTAGTTCAGGGCTATAGCCCAAATGAAGGCATTCAAGATTGGTTATAGGGCACCTTGTTGATGGAAAGGCCCTTTTCTAAGACATTACAGCCCCTAGGAGAAACTAGACTTCATGGTTGGAATACTGCCCCAACTTGCACAATGGACTGAAGAGATTGAGGCTTATGAGTCAAAGTCAAGACAACCTTGTCAATGGGTAAGTCCACCATCTCATATATTTTATTTTTCTCTTTTCAAGCAACACCATCTCAACCCAAGATCTAATTTCCAAGCTTCCCAAGTGTTGCTCCAAGTGTTGATTCCATTTCTCCATTCCCTAGTCTTCCACCCCATTTCAGTTCTTCTACCCTTTTCCCTTCCAAAAAGTCATCCCCTCCAAAAAAACAATAATTTCCACCTCCCTCCCCACAATAAACAATTGAAAAGCTAGTTGAACCCCAACCTGCCACTCCTCTTGCTTTCCCAAGTCCATGTTGGGAAGAGATTCAAGAATCCAGTCAAGGAAAACAACAAGAAGTGGAGCTCAATAGAGAAGAAATGATAGACAGTCTAAAGAGTTGGGCTGTCAAATTTGGGTTTGCAAAGATCCCCTTGATGGTCAAGCCAATAGGGGAGGTCAGAGTTGAATAACCAATGGTGGTTGAGGCTGAGTTTGTAGCAAAGGAGGAGGACCATACAATTTTAGAGGCCCCAAGTGTGGAGCAGGCTACAGAAGAACCTTCAGTTCTTCCTTCCACTTCATCCCCTTCGAGCTCTTATGTTGAAGAAGAGTTTGATATTTCAAACTTCATGTTTGAGGAAGAGAAAAACCATGTTGAGAAATTTTTAGATCAAGAAGACACCAGGGAGGAGGTTGAGCACATGCAACAGGAAAACGAGGCAGATTATCTGTTTGACTTGGAAGATTACTTTGATGGAGAAAATCCCATGGAGATCACATCATTTTCTCTTCCATCATCCATCTTCCAAGAATATGAGTTTACTTCCATGAAGGAGAAAATTCAAGGCAAGTAGCATGTGTTCCACAATGGCCCTCTAGAACCAAGGTTAGAAGATATGAGTCTTCCATGTTCTTCACAAGAGAAGGAAGAATAACAACCAGCTCTAAGCCTAGTTAAAAAGGAGCATATGGAGGTGACCAAGAAAAATTCAGAGGCACTGAATCATGATCTAGTTGCACAAGAAAATATAGCCCCCTCTCCCATTCAACCTCTCCAAAAGGTTGATCTTTTGGAGGAGCCTGAACTCATTAGATTTATGTTTGAAGATGAAGCTTTATATGGTGAAGATAATGAATATTTTAAGATCACCATGCAAAAGGGAGAGACCTTGTTACAACACAACAATAAATAATTTGATTTCCTACCAGATTCAAAAGAATGTTTTGATAAAAGGGAGCCAGTTGAAATTGATAATATTTTCTCCCCCATCATTCATTCTTCAATCACAAGAGCTTGTTACCATGGAAGAGAGCATACAAGCACAACCTATAGTTTGGAACATGCCTCCTGAATCAAAGTTGGAAGATTTTGATCTTCTAAAAGTCATACCTAATGTAGAGGAACAGAAAGAGTATGAGGCTATCATTCCTCCCACACCATCCATCCATGAGGGTTAGCAAGAAGGATCCATTATTGGAGTTAGAGTTCAAAACCATAAGCATATTCAAAGGACCATACTTTGCCCAATCAGATATTTGGCTTCATTAGAGCCAAAGAAGAAGCCAAAATTGGTCATGCTTTCTTCTAAGCATGAGGATGAGATCTAAAGTACCAAGGATCAGTTGTAATGTCTCTTCAATCCAAATGAAGAGAAACTAAAAGAAGCATTTTTCTTGTTTCCAGTTGACACCTTGATGATTTGGGTGGAGGACCATCTTATTGTACAGTTTTTCACTTATACAGGAAGTCGTATTCAATGTCAAATCATTTTCATGGCTGCCCATTTTGAGAAAGGGAAGCTACTCCTCCTTTCCTGTAACAAGATTTGCTTATCTCCTTTCTCTCTGGTTAGTTTAGGAGTAGGATTAGATTTTCTTTTAGTAGAAGAAGTGCTCTTGCACACTCTGCATGTCTCATTTGAGGCATGCATGATTTGATTTTTGGTACATAGACATTGTTGTTTTGTTTTCTTGCTCCAAGGTTATGCCATTGTGTAGTTCAATATGCCCTATGTAAGTATTCTAACATTCCATTCTTGGGATAGATCAAGGCTAGGATTTTCAATATTCATGGCAGAAAGATCCTTAGTTATCTGTAGCAGTTGCTATTTCTAAAAAAGAAACAAATGTAGAGCAAACTAAATCCACCTTGAAAACATTCCATTCAGAGACAGATGAAAGCTCCAGGTTAATACAATTTTCTACTCTCAGAAAATCCATTTCCAATATTTTCTTATGAAAATTGAGAGTGCAAACGCGTGGGCAGGCTCAGGGTCAAGCAGAACATATAAAGTGCAAGCAGTTCAAGGAGTACATTTTAATAAAGGGTCAATATCAGGCTATCATTCATGACTCAATTCACTAATGGATGCTTCAAGGCTACTGGTCTCTTCATCTAGTAGGAAGATGTCCTCGTCAGTGGCCAGATTTTTATCCCAAATTTTCCCCCCAGAAAATTGGTCAAAACAAGCCCTACACATACAGAAACTATGAAGGAAATGATTCAAACCCGCCATGTGGCCTCACTTTTCTAGAATGAAAAACAGGGTTGTAATCAAGCTTGAATCAAGGAGCACATGATCAGAATGAGGTAGAACAACATAAGATGAATCAGAGAACCTAAAGAGTCATCTTCAACCCTACAAGGAGAAATTCAAGAAATGGATTTGTCGAGCGAATCCGTACACCTTAAATCCATTAATCAAATTACAAGCAGGCTTGAGAAATGAGAATAGCAAGGTTAGAGAAGGAGAAAGAAGTGTCAAAATAACTAGAGGCTCAAAGGAAAAGAAACAACTGAAGGTTCAAATTCTTTGGGCTCTGGAACAGTTCAGAACAAGCCCAAAAATGACTAAGTATGGAGGAGAAATCGGAGGGAGCCAAGTGTCTTAATGACACTCAGGTTCTAAAGATTAAATCTAAAGGGGTAAACCCAAATAAGAACCAAGCTTCCACACATCTAGAGCCCCAAAATTTGCACCAGTCGTTGAAAATTATTTGACTTAGCGGATTCTGCCAAGTGTCCAAATGGAAAATCTTCAATGTTGAATCCAAAAACGGGAGGCTCGAACAAGAGCCAGGATACCATGTGTCAGCTTGGCATGTCTCTAAGGGCAAATCCAAAAGTAGAGACTCAAACTGAGTACCAGCTCATCATGTAGTCCAAGGTCCGAAGAGGTAAGAGGGGCTGTTGAAAATTCATAGAGCCTGCAAAGGCTCCCACGTGTCAATCTGAGGCTCTTTCAAAAGAAAATACTCGAGTGGGTTTCTAAGTAAGCTGCAGGGCCTCCACGCGTATCCGGTTCCATAAAGAGATAGGTTCGGGTTGAATAGTCAATGCATTGAGATAGGCTAGCAGAGGGGGCCAAGTGTCAGCATGGACACTAATTCAAGAGCATAATTAAGGAAGTATTTTTAGACAAGCGTCAAGCCGCATCGCATGTCCCCGGTCAGATATATGACCCCATCGAGCAAAGGACTTAGCCAAAAACATAAGGAAATCAAGCATAGGTCATGAGAAGAATCCGCGTGTCAACTCTGCGCCACTCAAAAATAAAAATACAGAGGCTTCCCTCATACATGTGCCAGCCCTCCACGTGTCCAGTTTCAAAAGGGGGCCTGTTTTCAAACTGGTTTTTCCATTATTTTATACAGATCTAATCCAAATTTCAAATGGGCATATCTTTCAACTCGGGGCTCAAAATCTAGTAAATCTGACACTCGTTGGGAAGATCTCAGCCTCATCTACACCATGAAGATTTGAAACTTTAATTTTGGAGAAGTTAGGTGGGAGAAAACTGGAGAAACATATTCAGTCCTTTAATACAGGATCTATTTGCCCCAAAAACCCAATCAGATTCAATCTAATTTGTCGTTTCCCCATCCTTCGATGCACCGAACCAGTAATTGATAAAGTCAAGATAGGTTTGGGGTGGATTTTAGAGAGGCATTGATTGATAGTGGTTGATCTTTCAAAGCAGGATTCAATGTGTCTTGAGGTGGCTGAAGTAGGATACAAAATTTTATTCCCTCGTCTCTCTCTCATTCTTCCTATATATTGTAATGAAGAAGCATATTCAAATTGTTGGTCATTGTTTTCTATCCTACCCTCTCTCTCTCTTTCTTCCTTAGGGTATAATCCAGAGTCTAAGCCTCCTCCCATGGCTCTTTAATGGTGTTTTCTTGCCTCTTTCCCACTGATGATGTATTGTGTAACATTTTGGAGCTAATAAAATTTGTTTCATGAAGCATATGTCTATCCTTGGCTTGTTTTGTTGTCTCTTCTTACCTCTCATTGTTACAGTGATATACTCTACATATTATGATGTTTGTTGCAGGTCTTAGGAGTTGTGTTTAATGGGTTTTGAAGTGGTTTCTGTGTGAAATGAATCTCTGGTCCATGGTGCATTCTGTCCACCCTCTCCTCTTCTCACCTCTCTCTACTTTAAGTGGTCGGGTCTATGATTCAACCACTTCCTTTTCTAGTGTGTCACCATGCTTAGTGTAGGATATTTCACCCTCTCTCTCTCTATCTCTATCCCCTTGGAATGGTTAGAATAAGATAGGATAGGTTCTTCCTGCACTGGAGTATCTTATGTCAGGTAGATTAGGAAGTAAGAACCATCTTTCTCTGGAGGTCCATCTCAAGTTTTACAAGTCCCACAGCTTGAGAGATGGTCCCATGTTGTGCAATCACACTGAATGCCCCACTTCACACCCTGGGCCATTCAGGGGTGATGTGATTCTACACTAAGAGTACCATCACTTTAACCCCATAGGATATGGGCAATTGGCACACCTAGTTGGATGCTTTGAAATCGTGGTGGCGATGTTCATGATCGACCACATATTATAGAAATCAATGGTTCAGAGGAAGGATCTGAATGGAATATCCACATATATAGGGCCATAGGATGGAACACGTCTTAGTACCATATGAGTGGGAGCCAGAAATCAAACACCATAACTCAAAGAGTAAAAAATGTGATGGCTACCTGTGGATGATTTTTAATGATTTTTTTATTTCAGATTATTGTGCATATGTGATAAAGGCCTAGACCGCAGCGATAGGGAGATATGATGTTGGTGCCTAGAGATAGGTGGGGACAATATGTAGGAGCCATTCCTCATCATGAAAATGGGGAAAAGGAGTTTGTTGGGAAGCCAAGGAGATAGTGAGATCATCGTAGAGAGACATCAGAAGCTAGGTATAATTTATAATATGTTAATAAGATGATTTTCATAGATGTATGTGGTATTGCTAGTGATATGTGCTAGTTTTGTTTTTAGAAAAGATGTTGAAGGAGTGGAAATCCTTGATTGAGAGTTCCCACAATCATATCCTGAGATCTATATTAGATGTTTAAGATACAGAAAGTGATGGTGGATCCATCAACACTATGAGCCATGGATTCAGTGAGTTACTTTGGTTTATTGGGCGAGGCTACTAGAACATTACTCACATATCATGATGTGCAGGTGTAGGGGGATACTGGAAGCATAGATGTGATTTTACATCAGTCTATTATAGGCATAAGTATCACTTGTTTAAGAGAAATAAACTCGCATAGGAGATGCCCAAATATCTATAAAGTAGATCACGTCATTAGAGACCCAATTGGATAGATCACAAGGAGAGGCCTCCGGAGCCCAATCCAGGGTGGGGTCCCTAGCTTGCAAAATGAGAGTAGATAACCTAGCCCCATACCCTCAAATTATCCATAGACCCCTTACATGGGGTGAGGATTCTTGTTACATATTGTAGATGGGACAAATACATTTTGTATTATATTTTTTAATGTATAAATACTTGATTTGATATAGATGATGATTTTTTATGGCATTTTGGTAGTATTTGAATTTTTGGATGTGTAATTTACTTATCACTTTTCCACATTCTGCATGTATGCATGTGATAATATCATGGTACTTAAGAATAATGATAATGTGATAGATAGGTAAAGTTGGTGAGAATGAGATCAATAAGATATCTAATATCATGCGATGTGAAAAATCCAAGAGGTGGAAAAAGGACTAAGAAATCCAATGATAAAATGTTAGGGCGCGAGATGATGATGAAACTAAGTGGAGTGAACATCCTAAGAAAGTATGTGATGAGACATTAGAGATAGTGTGATGAACCCAAGGGGGTTCTATAGCCCAAGAGAATATAGAGAACATTTGTTTAAAACCCATGTGGCTGATGAGATCGCAAGTGAACATGCAAGATAAGGTGAAAATAATATCTATTCAAGGTGTTTGTAGGTAACTAGCCATGAGGTGAAAAATATGATAATGAATCAGAGATAATGTCATCAAAATGATGCAGAATGTGGATGGGAGAATTGGTCATGATGTCGTCGATGGCGTGTTGTGTAATAGCCACTTTATGATGAAGTTCAAACAATGTGGAAAATATAAGGTATCATCTATCTAATCCTCCAATTGAGTGAGAGCATCATGTCAAATAACATCCATAGTGGAATGAGGATCAAAATGAGGTGGAGCTCCATATGTAGGTTATGGTATGAATAGTCTATGGGAAGGTGGTCTATTTCAACAAGAATCAACTCCACGCTTCAGATTTTGAGAGGATGTTTCTATAATGGGATACTTATTACATAGAAATTAACAATTGGTGCCAATTTATGCACAATACCCATGATGAAAGTAGAGGAAAGGGTCTAAATTGGAAGGTTGTGTATCCTTTTTAGTTTGATCACACTTGACCTGAGCTTCAAGCTTCTTCATGTGGCCACTATAGGATTTACGATCAAAAACATCATTTCCTAAAGAATTGTTCCATGTGCAATACATCTTGGTCATAGAATATTGAGGATCCATAAGGTAAAGAGGTAAGGGAAGAGGTTTCATAGGATGTGGAGGTATAGTAGGAGTGTTTAATGAGGGCACCAATGTAATGGGTGAGGATGGTTTCAATGGAGAAGTGGATCTCCTAGTCATTGAGGCATGATAAATAGGATCGTTACGCATGAGATCATCGGCTTCATAGTCAAAGTTGGCAACTCGATATTCTATGAAGGAAAATGGGTCACCTAAGTTGATGTTAGTATTTGAGATTGTGACCAATGGATAAATATGAGGCTTAGGAACTGGTTGGTAAGAAGTGTCAATTGTATTTGGAGGCTCTTCTTATACTAAGATGATGTTCACATGATGAGTAAATCTAGTGCGTAGGGTTCCTTGGTATCCTGAGAATTCATGATCACGAATCATAGCACAACTATCTAGATGGGGATCATATATGGTATAACCATCATTATAATATGATATGGAAGCAACAACGAAATAGGATTTAACTATGGTTTTAAGTTAGATCATACAGTCCTGTGGAGGGTGTGATGTTTGTGACATAACTATACGAATCGAATGATCATTCTTGTAATGTCGCAATGAAGGAGGAAGTATAGATATGATGAGTAAATTTATGAATTTATTAAGTATTGATTTTTATTGTGAATTCATTGGGACCATTTTCATTTGATTCTAAGATATTAGGAGACATGTGCTTCACCAACTCATGATGACCGACATTTCCACAAAGAGTATCTATAGGGTATTAAAAGTGATGATATTCCCGAAATAGGATTATTGACTGTTCATTAATTCTGGGAACTTTTATGCCCCCTTTTATTGAAGTGTATCATAATTCCAAGGGTTAGTGTCACTTTGAATCTTATAAACAACTCCCTAGTGAGAGAACTTCACACATTAACATGCAAATGAAGCAATGGTGTGTATACGTTGAGTCCAAGGCCACCCAAGGAGAATGTTATAAGATAAAAGAAAATTCAAAACCATAACTTTGATATGAAAAATCCTAAGGGGAATAATGATGGGTAACCAAATACATCTCATAGGAGGTATCTATCATTGGCCATGTCATTCGAAAGTAGTTTGTATTCCTTTTAGGTTATCAAAAGAATAACCAAGAGTCTTGATGAAATCTAGTGAGGCCACAAATTTTCCTACTCCCTAATCAATGAGAGCATGTTTCACGAAAGTGTGACTGATCTAGATTGAAATGAAGAGGGGAAGATCTTATGCACGAAGCAAGTTCTCATTTGGGATCATAACAGTGATGGGAAAACAAATGCATGAATGAGCATACATGGTGAGATCACCATGAATGGAGAGTTCCTCACATTGTTGGCAGATATTTTCTTCCAAGCCAAAAAATGTAGGAATCTTTCCCGAAGATAGATGAAATACGATATTCATGTCAAATAGTGTAGTTGCAAGACGCTCACGACGGCGAAGCAACGTACGCATGAGTTCCAAAAAGGTAAATAAACTAGGAATTTGGGAGAGTGTTTTGAGGGGATCCCACTCATTATGACTAGAATGTGAATTAGGTTGAGAGTGGTTGGATTCCTTAGAAATATATCTAGAAGGAGAAAGGGTGTTTAAAGAGACTTCTAAAATTGATTTTTTCTTAGTTCCTATAATATATTTTTACCCCTGGTAAAATAGACAACTTGGGAGGATGGGTTGAGAGATGGAAAGTGATTCATGGATCAATTTGGAATGATACAATTGGTTTTTCAAGTTTGGGGAGCATTGCAAATGTTTTGAGGAAGTTTCGAAGGTCTTGGGGCCATCCATCAAAAGTAGGCTTTTGAGCCTTAAGGATTTTGCAGCATGAAAGAGGACCTAAGATTCAACAGAAGATTCTGATAGCCATGTCAAGAATTATAAGTCCAAAAAATTCCTATAGAATCCATTTTTCATTCCCTATATGGTGGAAAATACGAGACATCTTGAAGCATCATACACTTCCCAAGGAAGTTCATTCTTCTGGTGCACAACCAAAAATCCCGATAAATAAGTAGACATTTAGAGGTGATAAAATAAAAATTGTACCTTTATCCTATAACCATTGGATTTAATGGGTTTTTTCCATGCGAAATCATATAAAATTTCACCCAAAAACTCATTCGGGAGCTCAAGTTATCACCTCCAGAAGTTGGTCTACTAGAGGTTGGACGGTTGGGGGTTGGACACCCAGAGGTTGGTCGGGTCACATTTTATGACGCATCTGAATAAATTTTGATGCCCATCACACCTTTCACACTTACACGACACCTAGGTTGGACGGGTCAAGCTTGGACAACTGGGGGTTGGTCGGGTCACATTTTTTACGCATCTGAATGAATTTTGACACCCATCGCACCTGAAAAACTTGCACGACACCTAGGTTGGTTGAGTCATGGATGGAAAAGTTACAAGCCTCACAAGGGTAGGTGAAATAAATACATCCCAACAACAATAATTAATGAGGCATTACACCCATGACCACCTGTGTAGGAAAAGTACCAAAATGGATGGTTTTCCATACCTCTTTAATGCATCCTTCTAGTTGGTAACCCCCTTTCCCTATATATTGTAAAATTTTCCTCATTTCAAGGGGAATTTTTCCAAAAAGTAGAGGAATGCTGTAAAATTTGTTCTAGAGCTATTGTGAACTAAAGGCCTTAAATTTGGGCTTATTGTAAAGGATTTTGTCTTGTACTTATGGTGTGATGGATTGTCCATGTCTCTGAGAAATAAAATTCATGTTTTGTGGCCATTTTCTCCATACCTTGTATGAGTTTCATCTCTTGCCTTCCATTATATTTATGAGTATATTGTGCATGTATCTATCTCTTTGCAGGGTCTATAGTTTTTTTTGCTTTATGAATATAGGGAATTGATTGTTATCTTAGACTGTGGTGTTTCTATCAGCCCTCTCCTTCTCATTTTTTCTCCTATTTTTCACTCACTAGAATTGTCCCACCCTTTCTTAGTGCATCACCTTTACTTAGAGTTTTTTTATTTCATGTATATTTCTATCCCTGTCTCCTTGGAAAACATTAGAATAGGGTTAGTTTAGCTTGCCATTCTATGCACTTTGGAGAAGTTGGCACTAGGTTAGAGGAAGAATCCGGATTTCTCCAGAGGATTGTCCTACTTGAAAATTCCCACACTACAGGATAATCCCATGTTATGCAGGTTACACTAGTTGCCCTCGTACACAAATCAGAAGCAATAAGCGGTGCTAGAATTTTACATCAACAGTTTCTAGACCATCATCCCTACATGTTTAATTTGAACAAGGGTCTATGGTGTCTATAGATAGAGATGAAGATCCATAAATAATCAACCCTATAGGATAATACCCATAGGGGTCGATGGCGTCTGAAGGATTCATATTTTTTCTTTGAGTCTTGATCTTGATTTTGAGGTACAAAACGATATGTGTCTCTTTGAGTTTGAGGATAGAATGCTATAGGATATTCCGATTCTACATAAGCTATGAAACATTCTACATCATTGAATGTAACCGTATTTTTAGGAGGGTAATCCTTGTTGACTACATTTGTTTTAGTGTTCTCTTACTTTTTAGAACTTTCAGCGAAATCATGATTAGGCTTAACATTAGAGAATATCTATAAATTTTTGTTATCTTAGTTGATGGCTTTATGATTATCCTTCTTTTGATTTGCATCAAGAGCATTTACTACTTCAATCATATGGTTTCAAGTGATGGTATCATAGTCAAATTTGGGTCCGAAGAAGAAGTTGACAACAACCATTTAGAGTACGCAATAGTTGTCATGTGAGTGATTTAATAATATCTAATTATTTTATTAAAATTTAACTTCATAAATGGCTACAATGATGTACAATAAGATGAAAATGCTAAGCAATTTAATGGATGTAACTATGCAATAAAATGAAAGAGATAGGGCACTTATCTGATTTTCTCTTATCCTGAAGTGTATCTAAACTAGAAGAACTAGTTAAAAGGTTGGAAAAAGTTTTGGAACTACTTGAAATTAATTCTGAAACCTACAGACTGGTCAGGACACGAACGATTAGGCAAGGGCAAGGGCACCTAGGGCACCAGAGAACTCTTTGAGGCACTGGAGTCTGCCAAAAATCTCAGAACCTGATTTCTTCAGTGCCACTAGGGTTTTTCACTTGTTCGTTGATGATCTTCTATGGGTTGTTGGAAGATCACCGAATTCACTAATAACCTGTGAAATAAATAGTATCCTACAAAACTCCCTAAATACATCAAATATTAAAAAAAATATGCAAATGGGGGAGTTGGACCGTCCTCAGTAGTCACCCAACAAAGTGAACTTACGATTGAGTGATGCACTAGATCTTAGACTCCATGTAGTTCTATGTACTTGTGTGTGCAATAGTTATCCTAGGTTGCCCTTGTGCTGGTGACATTAAGATAGTAGGTGGTAGCTAGATAGAATGAAAATGTGTGGGTTGGAATTCATAAACTTCCCCTTCCTATACAGTGTATGCATAATATGCATAGTAGTAGCTAAATAATTCTTTTGATAGTATGTAGCTAAATAGCCCTTGATAAAATTTCATGCCTTTGTAATGGTATGTATGTTATCTTTATATAGGGATCTCTTGCTTGAATTTTGACACAAGTGACATGACATGTTGACTATGAACTTGGGATAGGAGTAGGAAAACTGAAAAAGGCCGACAAAAAATGTCAAATATGTGAACAAAAAAGAGGATATGAGTGCCCAGGTTGGATAGGAGTGCCTGGGCACTACTTTCCAATCCTAGGCATTGGTGTCCTGAGATAAATGCCAAAATTTTAAAAATAATGATAGACAGGGATCCCTATGACCTGACCATAACTGAGTATATGATTGACATATATGAGATATAAAAATAATCAAAGCAAGTGGATGGACTAGGAAGTGTGTCACCAGTGCATACTTTTCTTACTTGAGATCTATACATAAAAAAACATACTTGGCAATATAGTAGAATAGTAGTATGTGTGTGATTTTTTGTCTACATTTTCCCCTCTTTATGTTTTGAATGAAATTAAAGTAGTGTAAAGGAAGTAAGGAACATACCTGAGAGAGGTCTAAAGAATCCATGTTGCAAAAGTACGCACAAAATAAGAACATATAGTGTGACGAACCATTAATTAGCGTGTGAATCCATGTGGTAAAAATAGAGAGAAAAAACTATTGTAAGGAGAACTTGGAGAGATTCACAATTGGATTTTCCAATGATTTGGAGATTTCACATTGTCGTTGATGGAGATTTGACGGGGCAGGGAGTGATCAGTTCCCAACCCGATTTTGTATGTGTGAAAAACTAAAGTACTTGGGTGTCCTATTGGTAAAGGAAGATTGTTAGGGAGAGAGGTCTAGTTTTACCCTCCAACTATGACTACACCCTCAAAAGGTCTAGTTGTTGCAGATAGAAAAAGATCAAATTTGTTTCATTTGGATCCATTTTAGTACAACGTGAGTAACCCATATAGGATTAGGATAAGAAAGAATATTATGTCTCAATTTCCCCACTCTAGGGGTGATGCGATGCATATAATGCTAGATGGATTCCATGTTAGGTCATCTGAAAGTGATAGAGAATATAAACAAACTTTCCATGTTAGGTCATCTTGGAAAAATATGAAATGATGCAACTCCCAAGTTAGGTCATCTGAGAAAGATAGTAAAATACGTTGTGTTGTATTGATTGATTGATTTTTTTCGAGTAGTATAAAATTGTGTTGAGATTGAATGTATATGATAGATTACTTATGGAGATGTTTTTCACTTGTTTCCCCTAGATTAGGTCATTAGAGGGAATTGATAGAAAGTAGTAGGACAGGTCACATGTTGTATGAGAGAAATATGTATCAGAAATGTGTAATGATTTTATAATACCCTGAGAGTGATTCTAGGGTAATCTTTATTGTATGCACCCTATCGTCAAAATGGAGAGTGGTAAAAATGACAAATGCTATGCCGAAAGTAGATGTGTAATGACTGTAATAGCGAGTAAAATGAAGTATAGTACATTTCATAAAGTTGTGTGTATATCGAAGTTGAAAATATCCCAAATTGGAATATAGTATTGTGGAATGTGTATAGTACAATGGTAGGAGAAATTTTGAACTTAATGGCACAGAAGGGGTAAAAAATGAATTAGTAAAGCTCAAGTTATGAGCAAAAAAGTGTGGTGAGTATCAATTGGAAGAATATCCGCAAATGGTGACTAGAGTCAAATAAAAAATGAAACTTGCTATATAGAGTAATAGTAACAGGTGGTTAGTAACTTCATCTATACCTTGAATGATTGTGATTTTGAGCCCTAAGCTTGTGAGGGTTCCATAAATAAGAGCAGTGAGATTGAGAAGATTTGAGATGGTGGCAGCAGTACGTTGCAGTCGTAGATGACAATGAAGTTGCTAAGTATAATTATTTTTGAAAATTTTGTTGAAAACGAGTGCGTTTTTGTGAATTTTTTTACAAAATTAGAGTTCTTGAATTTCTATGTGCTTTTAACCTAGGAAAGAGCATCAAATGCACTAACTTCCTTTGAGATGACAACACCTAGATCTAGGCATTAATGACCTACTCCTAGGTGCTCATGTCCTGCTCTTGGGTGTTGCTGACCCAAGAAGTTGTTTAGAGTTTGGAATGTGAAATAAGTGATATTTGATGACTATTGGTAGTATGTATTGATATTTTTACGTATATATGAGGTGCTAATGTCACATTATGTTGGTGTTTTTTGTTGTGTAGAGGGATGTTTATTCGAGAGAGTTATGTGGAGATCGACACTTGAGTACATTATTGAAATTGGGCTTATCATACGCGGAGTAGGATATAATAGATCGTGTTGGCCTGCGGCACATAGAGAGGTTCGGGGAGGTACCCCACAATACACTAATGATTAGTGCATTATGTGAGAGGTGGTGTTTAGACACATTTACTTTTTAGTTTCCTATTAGGGAGATGATTGTGACCTTAGAGAATGTGTATCGCATATTGCAACTACCAGTTTTGGGAGAGCAAGTCTAGGTGATGGCATCGAGAGGATGTTCAAAGATAGATGAGAGAAACTTGGAAATAATTTATAGGGATGTAGGTACATATAGATACCCACATTAGCATTGATTCCATATTGAGATCAAGTGTTCCGTGATTTCAGAATTTCATTCTAGTAGTTATTGCTTCATCAGTGTTAGTGGAGGGTGGTGGTGTGGGCATCTTGTATAAGATGCATGGTATCTTGTTGGTATATAGAGGAGTATGAGACAAGATTTACATGGGATTGATGCATACTAGAACATTTATACACAGACCTATATAGTTTTACATAGGAGAACCATGGTGTGCAGTGCACCGATATGTGTTATTTTTTTTGTTTGATGTGGATGTGGTGGGAGTACCACTAGGTGGAGGAGTAGAGGGGTAAGCACCCACCCTCGATGTTGATGGTATAATGACATAGCAATAATGGGGTGCATAATTATTTATTGTTACTTGTTGATTGTCACTTAGCTAATTTATTATGGTAATCATGTGTAGTCAACTAATGAAGTTCTATATGGTTGGAGGTGATGCGTATTGGTCATTGATCATTAATTCATCAATCCACACATTAACACATAATTTAATTCTAGATGTGCTCATGAGAAGTGGGATGTTGGTGCAAGTGGAAGCCATTGTGGGTGAGCATGTCCACTTGTTCAAGCCAGTGGTAATAACAAAGGTGATATGTATTGTGTTGTTGAGTGACCGGGATGATGCGCGGGTGGAAAATAAGAAACATATGGAGGATGTATGTGGAGGAGCCCTAACACAGTATGTGTTTATGAAGTATGTATGGTTATAGGGTTAGTTTACATAGTAGTTAGTCAAGTTTTCATTATTTCACAGATAAATGGAGAGATATAGGGGCCACGGCCAGTGACATAGATTAAGCGGTGAAGCATCAAGTTCTAGAGCTCCCACAGTTATATATAATGACATTGACAATGATGTATGACATGTATTTATGTATCGATGCATGGGGGATCGCCCCCTAGTGATTGTATTTTTGTAACTATGATATATATATATTTTTATATACGATATATATATGCACATGGATGATTGGTATTATTATGTTGTGTTGATGGTGTGTGATTTGTGATGTGATGATTGTTGTCCATATGTGGTTGTTTAATTTGTATTGCATAAATTATGCTATTGACTAGTGGATGATGATATTGATTAGGAAATACATAGATAAGTAATGAAAATTATATTTTTTGTATGAATAGAGATGTGATAAATGGTAATAGATGTATGTATGAGATCAATAATGTGAAAGAGCAATGTGATTGAGATGATAGTAAGAATTTATGAAATCACACGTAAGCATGATAAAAGTGGGGGTAAAGAAGAGTGATTCCCCCTAGTGTATGTGTAAGAAGATGAGGTTCATTTATATAAGACCCCTCAACAATCAAGAATGAACCGTATAATAAGAGTGTGTCATCAGGAAATGGTTTGATAGTGTATGTTAGATATATAGAATAATGAATCATATAGCCTAAATATGGAGTGGGGTTCTTATTGTAATAGGTCCCTCAATAGTCATGTAAGAACAAAAAGAGCATGAGTGCATCATCAGGTAGTGAGGTTAGAGAAATAAATTTCCAAAGATTCAAAGTTTGGCGTGGAGTGGTGGAAGCATGTGAAGTGGTAGCAACATGAGTGTTTAAGCCAAACTGAAATGTCGAATGAGATGGTGCTAATGATGGGAGATGTAGTGGTAGGAATCAAAGATGCCAATGGATTAGGAATCCAACATGAAGTAGGATAACTATGTAGTGGATGAGATGATGTAGCGGTGGATGAGCGAGGTGGAGTCCACACATGAATAATGATTTGAGGTGGTGGATGAGTGACAACCCTAGAAGTGGGAGAAGGAGACAAGTGAACTGAAGCAGTAACACACTTGTGTGCAAATGGAGAAATATACCACTCATGAGAGAAATTTCCGAAGGTAATGACACCCTTACCTTCTAATTGTTGCAAGTTTTTCATGAAGGACACAATAACCATTGTCACGATGGACATTTATGTGATGATAATTACAATAAGGACAATTGTGTTGGAGATGAAAGTGATGCGGAGGATGATGTTGATTAGAAGGAAAGTGAATTAATCTCTTATCGCGTACAAATAATGCAACACATCATGAGGCTTAGTAAAATGTGAGAAATGTAATGGATCCAAAGTAGGAGATGGTGAAGACTTAGGTAGAGAGAGATGCGGTGTCAGAGATGGAGGAATCTTATGTGATGGAAGAGATGGAATGTGCTTGCGAGGTGGAGGAGATGGAGATCTTGGAAGGCATTGAACATATGGAAGAGGTGAATAAATAGAAGATGCAACAATATAAGAAGTAGAAGGAGGATCTATAACATGTGTAGCAATTAAATCCTGCTCTAGATCAATGACTTTATAGAATAAGAGTGTAAATAGATTCTCATGGATCGTATTGTAATCATTATTTTAAATCAGTAATGAAGCCATGTCAAAATATAAATTTCTTCACTAGATAAATAGGCTAAAATACTAGTTGATGCATGCACACATTAAAATGTAAAATGTAGTCCTGAATAGGTTTTATATTTCCCAATGCAAGCTAGGTAGATGATCATGTGTGACTCTAGGACCAATGTTTAACATAAAACATCTTCCATTTCACAATATGTACTAATATATCCAAAAGGCAATTGAGTGTACCATTGAAGAGCTTCATCAACTAGACTATGACAAAAGGATTTTAACAATAATCGATGATTTGAATAAGAAGCCATAGCTAGACGGTAATGCTTAATATGTAGATATGGATTTACAGTGCCGTCAAAACATGAAAATTTAGGCATGATGAAATCCTTAGGAAATGTTGAATTATTAATTTTCATTTAGAATAGGATTTCCATGAAGAGAGTTATTATCGATAGAAGCATACTAGGATTTTCTTTGAACAAGAGTGAGATATTGAACTTGAGATTGCAATTGACCAACAACATGTATGAGTGATAAAATGTTACATGTGGAGGAACCATAGAAGATGATAAGAGGTACATTGAGAGGTTGAAATTTTCCATTATGAGTGATTAAAGGAATGTGAGAAGAAGAACCGAAAGAATAAGATGTTATGGGAACACTAGATGTAATTTAGAAGAAATGGGATGAGGTATACTAGGAGAAGAGGCAACATGAACATCATTGAGAGATGAAGATGAAGAAAGAAGCATGGAACAAGAACATGTAATTTAAGTAAGGGAAATAATATGCAGTAAAAATTAGAAGAAACCATAATAGGTGAGCTAGTGGGAATGGAATAATTATCATGAATTACCATCAGAAGCAACCTCATAAGTGATGTGAATCCAGCTGCAAGAGGTTGAAATACCTCCAAAACACACATAAACAGATTTGCAAATAAAAACCAAGAGCTTCAAAATACAATTAGTTCTCATTCTGGAATCCACACTGATCTATTACATCATTACAATCCTCCTTTTATTTCTATGTCTACTGCATAAAAACCCTAAAATGCCAAAAAATTGCCAAAAAAACACTAAGCCAAAAATTAACTACTAGCAAAACAACTCGGATGGATCCCAAATTTTGCATGTGCCAAATATACCTTCATAAATTAGGGATCACGCAAAATTTGGACTTATTCTAACAAGCACAACAAAAGTTATTAAAGTTCTAATACCTAGTCAAAAACGAAAAAAACATTACCGAGCCAATTTTAGGCACCTAGATGAAGGAATCCTAGGCCCGAAAACTGGTGCCAAAATTGGGCAGAACCTTGCAAGAAAGTTGACGTTAGCATATTACTAATGTATATCTACCACCCTATAAAATAGTTAGGATGATCCAATGGTCGGATCAAAAGTTATGGTCTCTACAAGTTATGCTCCTCGCATCAATAAGTAGATGAAATGGAGTGGAAAATTCACATTCAACAGTCTTAAGAGAAGTAGAATCATTACTAACATCTTCATGCTCAGAAATATCATAAGTATCAGAAAAAATTTCATATGCAAGTAATTCATCAAGCGTGTCATCAACATATAGCGAAGTAGGAGAAGAACTATCATGAGATCTATCTGTACAATCATTATAAATCATGTTGAGAAGTAGGGGAAGCATGAGATACAACTTTACATTCACCCTGACTAGCATGAGAAATTACATCATGGGCGTGTATATTTTCATCATTACTTTTATTTATAGTATCACAATCAAGACCAAGCATATAATCGATAATAGTATCATCAAGAGTTTCACAAGAAATAGAAGTAGGTGGAACAGTTTTGGTCCCTATGGAATAACAAGGATTAAATCTAGAAAATATTCGAGCATTGGGAACAAGGCTGAGAGTAGAGTGTTCAAAACTAGTAGGAATTTTGTGTTCATTAACATCAATCTATCTTTGAACATTGAAATCAAATTGAGCATAATGATAAAGATCAAGAAATTCAGACTCAACAACATCATCAAGGATAGGATTAACACTCTCATGATGCATGGATTACCTAGGAGAGGAAGATATAATTTTAGCCATTAGGGTTTAGTTGATCCTAGGGAAAGCATCTCTAAGAAACAGGTTCACCAAATGATTTAATAAAATATGAATATTTTATTAAAATCTAACTTCAGAAATGGATACAATGATGTACAATGAAATACACATGCTAAACAATTTTATATATGTAATTATGTAAGGAAATGAAAGAGATAGGTAACTTATCTGATTTTAACTTATCCTTAAGTGTACCTGAACTGGAATAACTGATGAAAAATATGGTAAAAGTGTTTGAACTTCTTGATATAAATTCTAGAACCTGCATATTGGTTGTGACACGGGTGCGTAGGCAAGGGTGAGGGCATGCCTGGTGTGCTAGATACCTCTTTTGGGCATTAGAGTCTACCAAAAATCTCAAAACTTGATTTCTTTAGTATCAATAGGGTTTCACACTTATTCGATGATGATCACCTGTAGGTCTCTAGAAGATCTCCGAATTCATTGATAACCTTTCAAAACAAATAATATCCTGTAAAAATCCCAAAATACATCAAATCCTAAAAAATAAAGATGCAAATGGGGATTTGGACTATCCTTGACAGTCCCCCAATAGAGTGAACATATGACTGAGCATTGCACTACATATTAAAATCCATGAAGTTCTATGTTCTTGTGTGTACAATAGTGTTCATAGGTTTCCCTCTCATCAGTGACGCTAAGATAACAGGCAGTAGCTAGATAGAATGAAAATGTGTGGGATGGAATTCAAAAAATCCCCCTTCCTATGCATTGTATGCAGATTAATAAGCCCAAAATGTAGTCCCTATAATAATATGTAGATAGATCTAGCCCTCGATAAAATTTTCCACCTTTGTAATGGTATGTAAATTGTGTTTGTATAGGGATCTCTTGCTTGAATTTTAACACTAATGACATGACATGATGAATAGGACCTCTGGGATAGGAGTAATAAAACTGAAAAAGAAGACTAAAAATTTCAAAAATGTGAACAAAAACAAAGAGGACAAGAGCACTTGGGCACTACTGTCCTAAGACAACTAATGAAAAAAGTGAAAAGATTGACAGACAAGGATCTTTTTGACTTGACCAGAATTGGGTATATTAGTGACAAATATGAGAGATAAAAATAATAATAACAATCAAAGTAAGTGGATGGACTAGGAAGTTTGTCATCAGTAAATACTTTTCTTACTCAAGATCCATACATAAAACAACATACTTGGTGGTATAGTAGAATAGTAGTATGTGCATGATTTTGTGTCTATGACTGAGTGACCCCAATTAACCTTCCACCATCAAAACTTACTCTGATCATGCCATTGAGGAATCCATCAAGAAGGATCTAGGATTGCAATAAACGGCTAAGGAAACCGATGATTGAACTCTTTGTTACTCAATGGTTGGTGAATGTTAGATTGGTTGTTTTTGTTGTTTTTTGGTTGTTGGTCAGTATTGAAAACAACCTTATTTTAATAAATGATCATAGGAATATTGTTTAATATTTCTTCGTCTATGGGATTCTTTTTTTTAGAACGCTAAACGATTTGGAATTATTATTGTTAGTATGTATCTTAGATGGAACCTTCTCAAATTTCCTCATGAGAAATTCTATCCTTTTGGCTTGTTCAAAGGCCTCTTGTATGGAAGCCAGAGAAATGTACATCACCTTATATTGAAGGTGAGGTTCAAGGGATCATAAGAAAAGTTGAAAGAGGATATCATTGGGCATGTTATGCTCTTCCCATATGGATATAGTATTCTAATGCTTGATTAAGGCTTGTGGTGATTCATTCTTAGACTGCTAACAATTGATGAAATCATTTATGTTGTTTTTTTTGTAGATAATGATATTGGACTTCATTTACTAAGGCTGTCACTGGGGACTATAACTCGACTATGTAGTTATAAGGAAAAGTATAGTACCAAATTTAAAGCATATCATGTAAGTGTCTTTGTTAGGAGTTTTGTGGTAGTGTATGAAGTGGTGTTGATCTAGTCTTTGTAAATATTGCTAAAGTCCTTGATAAGAAGGGTGGGATTAGTAGAACCATCGTAAGAGATAGATGGAGCAATGCCACCAATATCCATACTAGCGATATAGGGTGCTAAAGAATCTTGTTAGAATTCTCACGTGACTTTTTTCTAAACAGGGGGTTGAGTGATGGCCCACCCTTTAGGCCCATCTAGAAAACCAGGGGGTTTGGTTCCCCAAGATCTCGTTAGAGGGTTGTTGATTAAGTGGGCCATGTTGATTTGCATTTAGAGAAATTGAGTTGTCGTAGCGGATTATTGTTGGCTCATTTTTTTGATGAGTTGGAGAATGAGGTTGGTAAAATCAAAATTAGAGGGATTTTTAGATGAATCTATTTTAGCAGTTTTCCCCTTTTCTTCCCTATGATCAAGTTGTTCAAAGACAAATTTGAGAATGAATTTTCCAATAATTTCTTCTTATTGTCCTTTGTATTGAGGAAAATTAGATAGAAATTTCTTAATCTCAAGAGAATGGTAAAAAATATTAGCATTCTGGATTTCTTCTTCCTCATCCTTAGGTAGGCCATTACAGAGGGTAGTAGGATTCATTATAGGTGCTTCTACAACCCAAAATTCCATACAAAAGGGAAACTCAACGTTTGGATGATATGTCTCATGAAAATTTTACACAATAGAGTCAGAGGACCCCAATCCCATATATTCCATGATGGAGTGTGGATTTGGCTAAGAAAAGGTCTGAAAATGAGAGCTACAGACACTCAGTTGTACAGAAAAATGTACATATGGGCCAAAGGCATATGGAATCAAATCTAGGAGAATAAAAAGAATCGATGATCAAAACAAGTTTACATAGGATCCGAAGGCATTCAGATATGATAAAACAGATATATACATGCTTACTTAGGTGTGATGGTGGATGTGCAGATGATTTTTTGAGGTTCTGTGAGTTTTTGAGTTTTTAGATGAATTTAAATTTAAAGATGGATTATTTTAATGAGCTATGATCGATCCAAAGGTCTATAAGATTCACATTAGGCTCACCAAATAATCTATGTAGGCCAAATATATGACTCAATATCTTATACTCCTACATCATTTTTCCTACTACGGTACCGAGACAATGATTAGGGGACACACATATACCAGTGTACAAGAGGATATACTTATAGTGGTTATAGTGACTGTTGGGATAACATATCTAGAGGGAAGTAACCCCTATACTAGGTCAACCTAGGGTTTTGAAGGCCCGCTGTCATATAGAGGAAGGATCCCTACTGAAATATTGGTAGTTAGGTGTGGAGAGGGATGGATCGATAAAAAATTAAATAAGAATATATGGAATACATGAAATGAAAGTAATGATAACTAAGGATCTGATAATTGATAAGATTACTATGCTAACTAGCATTCCAAACATATCAAATACTAAGGTAACATAACACAATGAAGAAATAAATGAAGTTATCTATGTAAAATGAAAAGATATGGTTAGAGAACTCACCTTATACCTTTAAGGTTGTCACTAATGTATCTATCACTCCTAAAAAACAACACACAAAGAGAGATTCACTATTACGTGGAGAAGGGAAATGTCATTCATATCCTAGAATCACTATAGGTGACCTAATATTACAAGAAACCATCCAAGAAGAAGGGTATTCAATCCAATCCAAGTAAGATGCAAGATGAAGAAAGAGATAGGTGACTAGATGCAAAGATGATGCAAAAGAGTAGAGCTAATGAATTTTTGAAATGATCTAGCTTCCTTTTCTTATGAGTGTCAAATGAGGTGAGGGAATATATATGACATTATCTTCTATGAGCAATGGTGTCTCTCAAGGGAAATTCAACACAAACACCATCACCCACAGGATATGTTGTCGACCATAGATTCATAAAAGAGGTAAGATGTCATGAAAAGTAAAAGAAAGGTTTCATAGATCATGGATATGGATGAGAAATATATAGAGTGATGAGATGCAAGCAAGAAATTGTGAATGTGATGTGCATGAGACCTAGGAAGACAAGGATATCTAGTGCAAGGAAAACTAAGGACAAGACCAAATAATGACACTCTTAACATATATTATCACTAACCAATAATGGTTACATGAATATCTATTCCATATTCCTAGCAGGCCCTTTAAGGCACCCACTCTAGAAATAGATGCATAAGTGACCATTATCTACACAAATGAAATTGTAAGTAACATGTATGAAAGATGAAAAGTGGAAAATTAGGTGTATACACACTAAACCCTAATTAACTATCATAAAGTAAGCACATTTTTAGTTTAATTGTCTATTTTATTATATTATATATGTGAACTTAGTATTCAGGGTTAGTACATTATAAAATTTATATACAATAATGAATATACGATTTTGATGGGAAAAGAGACAACGACTACTTTTTCCAATCGATCTACAACTCAGGGAACTTAGTAGTCATGGTTAGCACATTATAAAATTTACATGTATATTTGATTATGATGGGAAAAGAGAGGCCTCACATTCTTTGGCCGCTTGATCTACAATTCATGGTCTACGAGATGAACTTATTGTCACATTTATTATTAAATAAGAATTTATGTAAAAAAATTAATAGCACAATATAAGAATTAAGAAAAACTAATTTTGTTTTTCTTGTTGACTAGTATTTGTAGTATTCATGGAATTAATATTACATGAAGGATGTTAAATAAGAAAATTAGAACTAATTATATGAAAAAGAGGGGTTAACATTAAAATGTAATTTATTTATTTATGAAAATTATATTTATATGTAAATAAATTTTAAATAGTAAAATAAAATATTATTGAATATAATAATATTTATGGCACAATAATAATTGATAACAAAGGTGTTGAATTTATGAATATTTTATTTTTCTTAAGATGTAGATATACTTGTCAAATACATAAAATATAAACTAAGTTTAGACTACAAGGTGAGCAACACACGATAATATTGTAACAAATAAATACTACTCTCTAGAACCCTGCAACCATTTCTTACTCTCGTATACTCTTAAGCTTATGAGATTTGAAACTTTACCGCATTTGAAATATTATTTAATGACATGTTTGTTAGTTTCATGTATTTGAGAACCTTCTTCAATTTTTTTTTAAAAAAAATCATATTTAGGAAAATTTAAGGTCCTTTCTTGAAACTTTAATAGGGAAACACCTTTTTAGAACCTAAGAAAATAAAGGATGTTATGAGAAGGGAAACACAATCCCTCCATTATGAAGTGCCATTATTTGTAGAATTTTTGTAAATTCATAAGAAAGTATAATACAATTTCAACTTACCATCTAGTATAATGTAAATATCTAACTTATATCAATTTTAATGTTTTGATAAATTTTTGGTACATGTAATAAATGTTTTATATTCTTCCTTTTTTCAATGCATGATTTTTTTTCTGATTAGAGGTAAAAGTTAGGGTTGAGGGGACCCTACCCCTTTACAGGGAGTTACAAACTACTTCCATATTGGCCTAAGTATTTACCTTAAAGGCCATTCTTGTTCCAAAATTCGAAAACAAAGATAACAGTAAATGATATCAGTTAGATAGCATTTACAATATATAACAGTCTGAAGGATGAAACTAACATCATAAGGTAAATAAACAACAGATTCCAAACCATTGAATTTCATTAATCTTTGACCAAATCTTCCACCATCTCCATGCAACCGTTCCATTCTTTGACCAGAGTTGCTATAGTCTCCTTCTAGTACTTGTAGTTAGGTTCTTTGATCACCACCTTCGGCCCTGTACCATCCTTTTCCTTTTCTTTTGCCAACTCCATGGACTAGATCATTTCAACCAGCAGTTTAAGATGGTAGATAGTACTTTTCACATTAAGGATATGAGCATCTCTGATTTGCATAATAATACCTTTCATTTTCAACAACTCATTTTCCATTTCTAAGCTTCTGGCATTGGTATTTTTTGAGGTTTTCGCTGAGGATAAGAGAAGACATTTTATCTATTTTGTCATGCAATCCTTAAGGTCCATAGTGATCAAGCTGATTTTGTGCCTATTGATATTTGTGTTCAGTTTGTAATTTTCAAACTCTCTCATGAAGGCATGGGTTTTAACAACTGATTCCTGCGCCAAGAAATGCTCCATCTGAGTTGTTTTTAGATTATGCAGACTATGGATAGCTTCCTCAGTGTTCTTGGAATGCTTGTCCTCGAAAGACTCCTGTTCTTTTTTGTTGTCCACATCCTCACTGTTCTCTTCTTCGCCTTCATCTTTGTCAAGAGAGGAATCCTTCTGGGTAGGGGTTTCACCAGGGAATTCATCTGAAACATATGTGATGTTATCCTCCTCAGTCCGACCAGGATTCTGCACTTTCCTATTCTGAATCTTATCACCCCCTTTACCCATGTTTGACCTAGTGTGTTATGCATGAATTATTACTATACATTGATGTAAGTTATTTTAGTACAATATTTCTATTATTAACCATTTACTCATTATATTTTTATGTACAGTCATGCACCTATATATTTTTAAGTTTCTTGAATTTAAATTAAGACTTTACTAATATGTTTGTAATAAAAAAAAAGATCATAAAAATGATAGAGAAAGGTCAAAAACCTCCAAAGACTCGCATATAGTTGAAATGGTGAATGGAAAGAAACTCCTCTTAAACTTATAATTAATGGTGCAGCTTTTTAGACATAGAAATACTACTTGGGGTAGCTATATGGTTCTAAAAAAAACTTGTAACAACATGATTAGATGGAAACAAAGAAAATGGATGACGAGATATTTATACGCAAATAACTTAACTTATAAATATAAATCCGCATAAAAACAAATAAACAAAATATTTGATAACACCCTTCCAATTTTTTGATATTTTGTAATCCATCTAAAGCAAAGATTATTAAATTTACACATATCAACAATAAAGTGATGTGTATGACAAAACACTTACAATTATTTAAGTTCGTGTATCCTCATTAATATGGTTATAAAAGTGAGTCCATAAACAAACAGAAAACAAAGAAAGAGAGAAAACAAGACGTAACATCTTCGGAGACTAAAATAAGGAAACACTCCACTAAGAGCTGAACGTGAACGAATAAAATATGCGTTTATAGAAGACAAAAGCAAAACGGAAAGAACAGATTATGACCTTACGTACACAACCTTTCCCATACGCCTGCTGTTTGCAGGATGCAATTAACGTCAAAGACAACAGTGCCAAGGATTACATTACAACGTCGTTTTCCAAACCCTAATTGTCTACACAGTGCTTATCCTCTGCAATTGTCGCCACTCGTACTGATTTTGAATTAGAACCGACGTTCAAAATTATATAATGACAATTTGAATGGTTGTTGAAACTAGTGCATGTATTTGTAGCCTTTATGGCAGAATTTATTCTCTCAGATTTTTCAGTTCTTTCCCCACTAATTCTTGTGGACGATATTTACTTAAAATGGTGTATCAAGTCAGAACAGAGAAGAATCCGACACAGCTACGGAACTAATAAATCATATGTTTGTCACAATTCTGACCACGGAACCGATTTCTATAATGACAGTTTAGTCACTGTTATACGATAATGAAATGTGTAGGGCATGGCTTCGATGGTTACTGTTTTAGTTTTGACATAAACAGTGTACCATGTACCCTAGTTAATCTGGAAATATTATCATAAGCCAAATGTAGAGGATTTTGATGGAAGGGTTAAACAATTATATGAATTCAGTTTCATGCAACCAAACACGAGGGCAAAAAACAATACAAATTATTAACAAATTAAGGGATAGAACATGTCAGACACTTAACATTAAGGATGGTGATCTATTTTTATCCTTTCCCCTATGGGTGATCTTGGTAGACCATAAACCAATGGAAATTATCTATTTTAGGTTCCACAATTGTATTCAAATTTCTCTTGAGTCTAGTAAGCTAGGTACAAGGAGAAGAATTTAAATACCACCACTTCTTAATATTTTCTAAAACAAATTCATAATCTGAAATAACATCCTAAGAGTCTAGTTTCTAAAAGCAATATTATTATTCCATCACCATTCCTTCCACCATGCCCAAGGAAGTTGTGGCACATGTTTATGTAGAATCAGATATGTCATTGAATTTTTCATGAAAAGAATAAGGGCAAGTATTAGGATAAGAGATGACAATTCCTATATAACTCAGTTTAAGAGATCAAATATCTTGAAGAGATTAAATCCCATTTTAAACAATTTTTTTTTAAAACTATTTTTTTTTTTGGTGCGTGCACAACACACCCCTATTTACTTCACAAAGTGGAGATCCTCTTACAATTTGGAATAACTTAATGTTATATAGAAATAGATGTTAAATCAATTGAATTAAATAAAACGAGAAGAGAAGCAGAAAAATAAGAAAATAATGCAAGGAAGAAACAAAAATTATTAATAATCAACATTTTGATGTTTTCCTTAATTTTTTTCTTATTTAAATAATGTTCTTGCTGATCATGTTCCCAAAAAATAGGCATGAAAATTAACCAAATAAATTGTGAAAATTGGGCCCCCTCTTAATATCAATTTAGCCCTCAACCTAGGTTTTAAATCCCACTAGTCTATAGTTTATTGTAATGAGACCTTTTTACACGATGGAAACTAAGAAATCCATTCAAAGAATTGACCAATCATGTATTTTTAGGGTTATTTTGTTTCTACTTATGTATTAATTTGATTTAAAACCTGCGTGAGCTTCAAAACCTATGACAACCAACACCTTCCATTTAGTGGAATTATCTCAATTTTATTTCCTCACTTAACTTTTAATGTTTCAAAGTAATTTCAAAGTTTATTTGTGTTTAGTTGCATATAGGTAGTAGATTGGGTTTTGGACACATGGTAGGAAATTTGAGATTCGGTGATTTTACCTACATTGAGCTTAAAAACTGTTTAAAAGATTTAAACTAGAGAGAAAATGAGTTTCAAGGATTTAGAAACTTATCACAAGGATTGAAGATCTAGTTTTCCTGAATGTAGTGTTAGGTTGAAAATTCAAAATATCGTAGGACTAAACAACAAGGCGTTTGGACACATTGACCAACAGTGGTTCAATACATTCATGACTTTCCAAACAAATATAGATTTTATAAATTTTGAGAACCTAGCTAACTAGAAATCACAATAAATTTCCATGTAGCTCTAACTCTATTTCTTAGGATCCTTAGGTATGCTCAAAGTGATACAAGTTTTGAGAAGTTTAAGGAGCTTTACAATCAATGACTAAATTTGAAGGGTTAATCAAAACTTCAATGTGAAGGGTATATATTAAACAAGCTCTTCCATGATGAAACCTAGCATAAATATTTGTATTTCCAATGACATTAGTAAATTTAATTTATCCTATTAGAGAACATTTATAAAAATACCATAAAAATTATATCATTAGATAGTTTATATTTCTAAAACCCATGTATAAACACACGGAAAACTTACATTCAAAGATGAAAGGACATATTAATAATGTAGTCATTAAGTTTTGTAAATTTTATATTCTATTGATTTACATTAGAAAATCCATTCAAAAGTCAATTCTTCCTCCCTAAACTCACAATAGCAATGATTAAAAAATTGTCATTTATTTTATGTAAACTTAGATATATTTATGTTTACTTATGTTCAAAAAACTTTTTTCTTTCATGTTTCCATTATTAACAATTAAAAATATCAAAAGAAAAGGATTAAAAAGCTACGTATTAACAAGAATATATAGGTCTACTTAAAATTGGTAGAGATTTGGAAGTACCCATAATTACATTTATTTATCACTATTGCACATCTAAATTAAAATATGTCATTCATAATTTATTGTTGTTAGGAAATATCATTCAAGGATATAGGATCATATCAAAATCCCATTGATATTTTGGAAAGTAACTTTGTAAATGGTATCTTGAGATTAATCTATTTTTTTGAGTGGAAACCAATGATAAAAGACACATTTTAAAATTTAAAATTGATCCAACAGTTTCCAATAATATTGTTGAGTAGTTGACGGGTATCATGGATGTTATTTTTCATCCACCCTTAGCTATCAGCCTAAAATTTGATGATGAATTTGTATTTTCAAATGGCATCTTACTATGTTTAAATAAATTTTAACTACACCAAATACTTTATGTAATTTTCTTTGAAAATTGTGTATAAACCATTATAAAATAGTGCAACAATAATCAAAACCTAAGTGAGTATTCACAACTAATACTTCACCTAGATATAAAACATGCAATTATCGTGAATACTTAACCTATATATGAAATATGAAATCATCATCATTAAATATATCTTTTTTCCCTAAAATTATATATCCACTATAAATTCATATGGATACAACCAATGTAAAAGCTTAATAAAATGAAAAAATAATATTACAACTCAAATTTCAAAGTGAAGGGCGAGAGGCATTTGGAGTCGGCTATTCTAGAGTTTCTTTCACTTGCATGTCATAACATGAACTCTTTGGATGTTGCGGGATAATATCTTTATCAGAATTTTCTAGGGTTTCTCTCCCTCTGGGTTTACCTATATAATGGCTACATCCACCTCGAGGCTGATTATTGAAGCCATGACAGGAGCTTGTGGGGACTCGAACATTGGCACCACCACCGAAATGCCCTTGGTAGTTGGTCCTGAAGGTCTTCCACGAGGCAATGAATCTCCCTCTGATGTTATTTTACTTATTCCCAAGTTTAATGTTACATGCCATTGGTTAGAATAATTATACCTTATTGGGTATTTTGTGGGTCGCATCCCCTCTGAAAGCATGCTAAAATCATGGGTTAACTCGGCTTGAGATGCTCACAACATATGACTTGAGAGCATACAAAACATGACCAAAGGATTTTACCTTTTCCATTTTTTTGACCCATTGCATGATTAGGTCATACTGAACCACCCGACCACTTGATATTGTGTAACTCTCTCTTGGCTCTTTCTCCATGGACTAAACATTGTGTGGTCTTTGAGTATGCAGATCTCAAAGTTCCCATTTGAGCTTAATTTCTTGGCATGCCATTTTAATTTGTCCATTTCCTACATCAAACAGATTCTTTTGTATGGTGGGTTGTTTGCATGGAACCTCAATGCTTTTGTAGTGCCCAACCACAGAAACATGTATGTATTGAAGTTAACCTCTCTCAAGAGATGAAATATTTCCTAGAGATTCAAATGAGAGATACTTGATACTCCCAACATATTTTATACATTAACTTGCCTAATAATTTCTTCTTGTGCAATGAATCTGATTATAAAATCAAGGTAATGTAGCCAAAATTTAAACACACACTCAATACAATGAAAAATACCTTGAACTCAAAGAAATTAAATTCTCTTCTTTTTTATTAAATAATGAAATACAATGTGTCTTAAATAAGAAAACAACCCCCAACTCAATTTGTCATGAAAACTCTAACTAACTTCAATTAAATCTACTCTAAGTGGCGAAAGTTACTATATTTAGTTGTTTAATAGAACTTGCTATTTTTAATAAGTTTGCATGCCTATTCGCATCGACACAAAAATTTCCACTCATTTTCTAAATGTCTAAATTAGAGGAATTGCCAACTTTGTAACGGGTAAGTGCAGCAAGTTGGTGGACAAAAAATGGGTCATAAGTGGACGTTATATTGTAAAAAACAGCAAAATCTCAACTTGTAGGGATTATTAGCAATATGCGTACTCAAAATTAGAAAAAAAAATATAAATATGAATTGTAGCATCCAGAATCTAGTTTCTGAACTACTAATGTTTTTTAAAAACAGACAAGTTTAGCTATATTAAACACTTAAAATTATATGACTTGGTTTTTATTTTTAAACCTATAAGATTGTAGTTCGTTTGCCTACGATTTGGATGATCATATCTTGTTTTTTTTTCATTTGGTGAAAAGTTATATGTCATTGTCTATCTTGGGATGGATTTTACTTTGTATTTTTTCGAGCAATATTTTTTTATGATTTTTTTTCGTGAAAGTGGTTTGAAAAAATTTAGAAAACAGAGAGCTTTCCATTATCCCGCAATAACCATATCAAAAAATATCGAAATCAATTTTTTTTTTTAATGTGTATAGAATTTCTCCATGCTTGGGATGGTATAATTTTTATCACATTTTGATAAGTGAAACAAAATTTGCAGTCTTAAATGTAGACATGAAAATTCGTGGGAAAAAATTTCTTAAAGACCTCTTGTTAGTAAAAATTAGAAAATGATATTTATCTTATTCTATTCACTTTAAAATCAATATTTCTACGAAGCTAACATTCTGCCCTACGTGATGGCACCAATGTTGTGAAATGTTTTCAGTTTTTTAGCATGGTTCAAGTCTACTGAAGAGAAAATTTAATTCTTTTGACCTTTTACATGCCATAATGACCTCCCATAGCTTTTGTTGGGAAAAAAAGATTTCCCAAGCCTTAGGGTCGTATTTGATGATACAGATAGAACCACAATTGCAGTTTGTAAACCGTGATCATGGTTTTGATAACAAGCATTGCGATCGCACTTTATAAACTATGATTGTGCTTTATAAAGAGAGGTTGCGGTTCTTAAATCATATTTACACACATCCCAATGTTTGAATTACCATGTGAGTTTTAATGTTTGACCTTACCATACGAATTACTATGAAATTTTGTCACTTTCTGCATGTTTTTCTTATTACCAGAAGCAAAACATCATGGGAGAAAAGAAACCAAGTTAAAAAAGGAAATCATTAAGTAAAAAAATACCACACGAATTAGAGTCAAATAGATTTCAAAGTTCTGAGCGAATGCAGAATCTTCGTGAATCAAGAAGAGGTTCATCTTGAACCCCTACTATTGTAAGTAATGAGGAACTAGGTAATGTTTCTATTGTCAATGTTGAAGTTAAATTAAATACTCATGATGAAGACGTTTTTACTGTCAATGTTGAAGAAGAATTAAATACTCATGATGTAGCTAATGTTGAAATTGAAGGAGATAATGAAATTGTGAATAAGAAAATTCAGGTTGAAACTGTAGACAAGAAAAATTTGACAAAAATACCTCATAGGATTTTAAGTAAGAAACCTAATTATTTTATTGAAATTGATGAAAACATTTTGAAACCAATGTTTGACAAACGTTTTGAACGACAAATAAAAAGAAAAGCCACTGAAATTTGGGATAATCATTTTGAAATTTTAAATGATTTCCAAATATGTTAGTTATTGGTTAGTTTGATGAAATTGATTAAAATGAAACCTACATTAAACACCTTAGGATTGATAAAATCTAATATACATGGTCAAACCTCTATAACTATTGAAAACCTTCATGATGCATATTACAATGTTTGTGTCAAGAGATGCACTAGGGATAGTAATATTGTGCGTCGTGTACTTGCTACTAGTGTTGTAAGTGAATCAATAAAAAATGACGCTTGATTACGCAAACAAGTCGAATGTTGAAATTTAATCAAAAAAATCTAATGAAATAAATTGAAAGACGTAATATCCTTCAATCACTCAATAACACTAATTTTTGGGCATTTTTTGCTAGAGCACCGTGTAAGGACAAAGATAAATCTAATGCTATAAGAGAATTTTTTATTCAATTTTGGCATGATAACACTAGAGTTTCACCTAATATAAGAGATATTGTAAAACGAAGAGTTGGTTCTACTAATCGCGAACCACATCCAAAGCATTTCTTAGATATGACTTAAACTCAATTTTTTCATAAGTTTGAGCAAGAGCATCTAGAAATTAAAATTATTCAACAATTTTTTGAAATGTTGAAACCATTCTATATGAAAATCAACCACGCTCGCACCACTTGTTGTTGTAGGCAACATGTTGAATTTTCTATGCATTATGCTAAATTTTTATGTATTCGTTCTAATTTTCATTCTGAAACTATGTTATCGGAATGTGGTGTTCAATTTCCACTAATATATTCTAGGGATTTCATACCTACGATATTTTGTGAAAGAGAAGTTAGACTATTTTTTTTATAGTCGGGATTGTTTAGATGGAACTTGTGGTACATGCAGCAGATTACCTAAATCGGAAAGTTACATCAATGAAAAAATTAAAGGTGTAATAAGACATAATAGAGTTGAGTTTGATAAATATAAATCATTACCATACCAGTTGAAAGATGGAAAGGAGTCTAAACGGTGTGAACTAGTTACAGAACATATGCCTGTTTTTCAATTTATGAGAAAATTTAAGAATGAAATTATTTTTGAGTATACTAGGCATACACACAAAGCTCAATGATTGGATGAACAATTCAATATATGAAAGGACACATTTCCTATTGGTACTATTGTTTTAGTGGTCAATTTTACGGATAATTACACATTGCAAACATAAATGGAGGTTCAATCACAATATTACAACTTAGTACAAGTTCCCATTTTTGCTCATATAACATTTATACATTCTTCTGACAGTACAGAGAATGATCAATTTTTTTTAGAGAGTACCACTTTTATATCAGTCATTCTACTGAATTTTTTTAAGGGTGTTTCCAATTATTTTATGAAAACTTGATGGTGCAAGGGCATGTGTGAAAAGAGCTCTTGCAAGAGAAGAGTTGAAGTACAAAGATGGTGCTAAATTGAAATATGCAAAGAACATAGTGGAATGGTGTATTGACAACATGGCCCAAGGTTCTCAAGAAAATTCCATAGTTTGAAAATATTTTTGGTTGATAGAAGAACAAAAAATTAATAACTATGAGGGTTATATGACACTCACAAGGTCCAATGATATGCACTCATTTTGTAGCTCAGACGCTACTTTATGGGCAAACATGGAA
>CM034152.1:721513790-721538667 GCA_019776745.2 Taxus chinensis
CCATCTAATTCTCAATATTAAGAGCCCACGGTTGAATGTTTTATAAATTATCAGTCTCATGCCTTTCAATTTATTATTAGTGTATTAGTGTCAAAAGCTAATATAATGGGTTATTGCACAAATTTATGAATCAAGTAGTTACATTATGGGGCTGTAATTAATCCTAATCATGACCAATTCCCTGAAAAAATAAAAGTATGAAATAAGAAAACGATCCCCCTTGTAAATCATACCTATTCCTTTTAAAATCAAAACCACTCGGTATGACTTACTAGCATAATACAAGCATTATTATGATTTTAAAAAACATTAAAATAATTACATGGGCAATTTATTAAATAATAAATTATAAGATTTAACTTCCATAAAATACACATGTTATAGATGAGAATGGAAATCTTCCAAAATCATATAGTAATTACAGGAGCACAACAGACTACACAAAAACTTGATTTCTATATTTCATTTTTTCTTCAAACACCATACAATATATATAGGAATACACACCTTTAAAATAGTAAACCACTATCACACATATTGATGAGTTTGTTAAAACAACCTCCTGGAACATATTAAGTCCATATAAATACTGATTGTTAGTATTAACAATCTCACTAACAAATATAATGTGAGAAATTATGTGATATTCCTAACATTCCCCCACCTTAGTGTGAACATGGGGAAAACCTATCTTTGTACTTGCACTTGCTTTCATGATTAGGTGATTTTCACAGAACAATCACAAACCCAATGGATGGTTTTACAACGGTTGACCACAAACTGATATTGGTGTTTTTAAAGTGGTTTACCACAAACCACATCACAATGTTCCAAGTACTATTTTTATCCCTCATCAATATCTCACTGTAGGGAATAACATAGGAAACACAACTCACTAAACTAAACAAGAGAACACATATTGGAAATATTTCACATTACCACCTCTAAGAATTGCAATGTTCTTAGTTGCAACCACTGTTGTCGATTTCTGCCACTCAATCTCAAACAAGAAAGGAAACTGCCACTGCCACTGGAAGTTGCCCTTGAATTTATTCATTTTAGGCCAGAATGGAAATGGAACATTGGTGTCATGTTCTCCCCCACAATGTAAAATTTCCACATGTGAACACTGAGAAGCAAACTGTATTGAAGTACATACTACTAAATAGATCTTGCTAGTTAGATTTTGCTGCACATGGTCACCATTACAAGTGAACGAATTCACATGTGGAGCATCTTCCAATGAAATACGACAGTTAGAGGATCCTGCTAGTCATAGGATCACTGACAGTCATCTATGCTCCAACACAACTCTTTTTTAGTATCCACCAAACAAAATAGGAACGGTGAAAACACACTACAAATACTGATATCAAATACTCACACCATAATAATGTTCCACCACATCTTCAAGGCAACATCATCGTTGGTAACTAATGAGAGGATGCTGTTTTTCCTTCATCCCTTCATTGCCTCCAGCCTCTAGTGTAATGTTGCTAGCTCAATGAATTTAGATTTTGAGGATCAATGATTGCCAGGACAACGGAGTAACACTGAAAACTGCATCCATAAGGATTTTTTTTTTAATTTTAATTTTTTTACTAATGACTCAATTATTCACTTTTACAATGACACAAAAAATAAACTCAATAACCTATTATTCACCTAAATAGACAATTTTTTAATCCTTACCATATAATAATTGACTCACAATACAATAATATAGACAACAATAACAATACTTTGACAATAATACTCTACATGACATAAAACATCAAGTTTTAGTGACACAAAAATGAAAAATATACTAGTGATATTAACCCCATATATGTGAACTACATCTCTCAAAATATGACTAAAAAGCAAAAAATTAACAATCCTATCCAAGACGTGTAAACTATACTATTGACTCAAAAATTTAACAAGATAGTTGAACAAATTGAATGAAGAGCATCTCGGGGAAAATGCATCTCCACAAAGAAAAGTTTCTTATCAATGCAAACACCATCATGGACACCAACTGGGAGATTTTAGGAAGATCCATGTAGAATAATAGGAAACCCATAGGATACTAATTTTCACTTCATCATATTACTCGATCAATGGTAAACCAAAAAATGTATAGCCAAGATACCCGGGGGATAGAGTTATTGCACATGCCAATCTCTAGAAAAAATGAGGGCAATATGATATTTTGGTTTGGATACTTGACAGTAAATGCTAGATCGGTGGCAACACACATCATTATGAGCATGTAGTTTTTTGATAGATTTGTTGATTATGTCACAAATGATATGTCCAAACACTCTTTAGGCATAAAAACATTTACTAGTTTAATTGTGGGCATATAGATGTATCAGTATGTAGATCCCAGGGATTTTGAAACGAGACACATCGATTCTTTTGTTTAAGGAGATCATTTTTGTCTTCAAGGATTTCCACCTTTTATTAGGAGAATGGGGATCTAATATATTATTTCTAAAAAATGTATATATAATAGTTTCAACCATGCACATGAAGTTGTCCCTAATTATCCTAAGAATTCCATTACAAAGTTTCAAATATCGCTCTGATACCAAATAAAAGAGTAGCAATAGATTGACATAGAAAACTTGATTTCTATATTTCATTTCTCCTTTGAACACCATTACATATATATAGGAAATGCACATCCTTTAAAATAGGACACCACTCAAAAATATTTACGAGTTTTTAAAACAACTCGTAACATAATAGTCCATATAAATACGTGATTATTAATATTAACAACCTCACTAACAAATATTATGTGAGCACTAATGTGATATTCCTAATAGTGATCAATCTTGCATTTAAATATCAAATGTTAGTACAACTATAAAGTTTTATTAGAGCATGCTTTGGGTTTTTTGTTTTTAAAAAAACCCACATCCTAAGCCAAGATGATATCACATTAAAAACTTATGATCTTCAATAGTTTCTCAAAGTTAACATTGATTACCTAGTTCAAGTAGTTCAAGATATGATTTAATGGCATCATGTCCTTTATCAGGTATCTTTATGAAGCTACTTGAAATTTTTTGTTTAGTTTCTGTGACATGATGTTGTTATCCATATCAATATATTCTTTAAGTTTGTCTAAGACGGTCCATGTTTTATTTGTCCTTAAAAAATCCCAATACAATGATGTACCTTCTCCTCTCCCAGTAGGTTTTCTAATATTAAAATCTCATCTTATTATTTACATTATTTCCTTCCCATTTAAGGAAAATATTGCCATCTACTCTCCACATCCATATATTTTCACTATCATTTCTTGGTTGTATAAGAAGCATCTTTCCCTTGAGAACATTCTTAAATGAATGGAATTTGTGTTTAGATATTCCAAAAACAAGCCCAACGTAAATATCATTATTACTTGGGATATGTTGACTAATATAGTCTTCTTTGTTAATATTTCTAGATCATGTTATCTGGTCATATATATCTTTATCCTCTAATGTTTTTGGCCAATAACAAGCATCTGAGCTCCTGTTATAATTAACAAATGGTCTATCTAAAAAACGTAAAACATTTTCCCAATACGTTATCTTTGAAAGACAGTATTCACTACATTAACCTCACTTGTGATTTCCCCCAATACTATGCCATCTACAACTTTAGTTCCTGTTGAGAACAAATACGTATGATCATCTTATGCAAATGCAAGAGACATCGATGGTGTTACAACATACAAAAAAATCTCATGAGATGAAAGAAAAAATGTAAAATCATATCTAAAAAATAAATTAAAAAATCAATTGTATATGTATAACCATAATAAATATGTATACATATAACACATGAGTTGTAAATTACACTAGAGAGGATACAAATGTTAAGTTTGTTGAAATTGTGTTTTGGAGCGAAATATATGTTATTTGAAATTATTTTTATTTGAATAAGATAAAATTTTTGGTGCATATGAATTGAGATATAAAAAATCCATGATTAATATTTTAGAAAATAATATTGCTAGAATCGTGATGATTTCAACCACACATACATAAATGATCCATTACAACCACAATGCGCTAAAAATCGATTCATAATTTTGAAGTATTGTACACCCTTACCCATTAAGCCTTCATGTTTGTATTGAAATAAAACAAAACCAATGCTTTATAATATTTTTGTTCTTGGGAGATTAAAAAAATCGTTGTAGACATTTTATTCATTCTTTATAATCGATCATGTCTTTTTAAATCATCCTTTTGGAAACCATTATATATTCATGAGAAATAATAGTTATTTTCATGAGAAATATAAAACCCTAACTTTTTGATTTAGCTTCGAAATTTTGTTCCATTGTTACCATAGCAGGGAGATAGCCATAACAGGGAGATAACTAGGAATGGTGATAGTTTTTCCTTGTCAATTTTCATTCAGACTCGAGAATAGTAAGTAAATTCTTATCACAGGGAGAAATATGAAGCCCTAGCTATTTTCCTATTCCTTCAAAATCTTGTTCAACTTTGTTACCATAATAAAGGGATTGCCGTAGCAAGAGATTAATTTAAATAGTGACAATCCTTACACTTATAGGTAGCTTGAATTAATTTTGAAGGAAAGAAGTAACTTGTTAGGTTAATTTATGCATCATATTACCTTGAAAATATTTAATTATTTAATAAGGTAATGAGTTGATATATTGTTATATAGTTTTATAACAATATTTGTCATATTATTGCATAGGTTATATAGTTATGTAGTTGTAACAATTATAATTTTTTGTATTTAATTATTGTTGCTTCCTGGATGTATTTTGGAAGTCTGTTGTGATTTTTGGTTGTACATGTGCAACCCATTTATTTGTCTGCACATGGCTGTTTAATTCCCTATAAGAATTGTAACACTTGATATTAATAAAATCTATCAAGATTTTTTCCTTGTTGTTCAATTTACATTTGGTACCAAAGTAAATTGAAGCTCCTAGAAAGGTTGCAGAGGAAGAACTATCATGGAGAAGAAATCTGTATCATTGGAGAGCCAATGCTGCCTCCAGTAGCTTCCCAGATCTCCCTGCAGTCTCACAACCTTTTGTGTCATCTCCAGGTAATTGGAAAGCAAACTGTTTTTGCCTTGGTGCCCTTTGCACCAAGAAAATTTTCTTCTGGTGTATTGTTTGGTTTATACAAATTAGATTAAAAATAAAAAAAATTGTATTTTTCCCCATTAGGGGTTTTGTCACTAAATTTTCGGTGACAGTGTTAGCTGTAACTAACACCAACTTGGTCCTGCAAAGTCTAGAGGAATCTCTGCTAAAATTATCCTAACTCTGCATTTGGAGGAAAATTTTCAGTTGTATTTATCAGGCTATGACCTCCACCTCAATTGAGCTGTTTCATTGAGTTTTTGTAGAGCCGAGTTGAGGTGTAAAAGTGAGCCTTTATTTGTTTGGAGACCAAGCCTCTCCCCTCCACGGTCGAGTGTGAGCCATCTTGCGACTAGGTCGAGCTGTGTTTTATCGCAGTAGAGATGTTTGAAGCAAAACCATTAGCGAGAAGTGGTCGAAGCTTTGTTTGGAGGCCAACTTAGCTTTTCTTACATAGAGACCTCCACCCAATATACTTATAACATTCCAAACAAAAAAACTGTGAAGCAAATGTCCTCCACATGACCTGTAAAAAGCCAAAGCTGGTGACATCAAAGAAACTCCATTAAAAACTGGTGGCAAACAAAAAATAATTTTTCAAAGGAGATAAAATGATTTAGATCCTCATTTTGAGGAAACCCTAAACATTTCTCCAAATCTGCCACACAGGTTTCCTCCTCTGCCATGTCATTATTTTAAAAAGATAAGTCATTTTTAATCTGCTTCAAATATAATATGCTTCATTTCTAGAATAAGCACTCATAGAGCCTAGCTGGATAGAGGGAAAGACTTTGGGTAAATGAGGTTTGGGGTTCAAACCCCACCCCCAACTTTTCATTTTTGACCAATTTGACTTTGGAGGAAAATTTTGATAAAAAAACCGCCAACTGTGGAGGTAAATTTGGTGGAAAAACCACCTCTAAACTACTAGTTACAACTAAAAAGGCCTTCTAAATTGTTTTAGTGAGAAACCCTAATTTAGGGTAAATTTTTCTTTTTCTTCTATTAGGCTTATTTTTTCACTTCCGGACAACAATTTCTAATGGAAGACTATCTAAAAAACTTCATTTTGAGCAATTTTTAACAGTTTTTTGCATAGAGGGTCATTTTGGGCTCTGGAGGCCACTAGGGCCTACAAAATAATTTTTTTTCCTACCATTTAAATTTTTCCAGATTTTTGAATGTAATTGCATGCTTTAGTATATTGTACTAATTTACAGGTTGCAATAATCAACCAAAAATATTGTAACTTCTCAGAAACTGACAGTGAATTGTAATACAAAATAGTAAAATTTGGTTCTGAAACACTCACGAGATCCTAGATCTCATTCACAACATTCAGTATATATGGTGCCTTTGGGAATCCCTTATGGGTAAATCCATTCGCAACTACTACTGCACTTAATTCCTAATATAGTTACAACAACGTCGTCTGGGCATCAAACCTTTAAATTGACAGGGAGTAATAAGGTCACAATTGCACACACTATGAGGCATCACATCCATTTATCAATGATTGCATGACATAAATCTAGGACTGAGAAATTATCCAAGTATATAGTGAAGGTTACGCACGTGTATGAGGATATTTCGTTGAGTCGGTGTCAATAATCACACAGACCCCTTTTAGTACTATCTTGGTACCCACGTATTTAATTCTTTCATGTACGTTAACACCTCTTTTACGTACCGTCGGTGGTATATAGAAAGGGTGAGCTTCTTCCATGTAGCACTAGGTATATCGGAAGGGTACATATTATAGAAAGGTTAGGTATATTAGACTGACGGTATATAGATTGGGAGACCTTATACCCGGAGTGATAAGAGCCAAACCTTGTTAGTGATTTCTTCAAAATGGGCATCAATGCCCCCAATTTTTTTCTTCCATATTAAAAAATACTTAGAGGAAACAAATATGCTGCATGGAAGACTAAAATCAAGACACAACTTGAGTTTTGAAGAGATCTAGACTGTTGTGAATGGTACTCTAATCAGATCAACTACTGATACAACACAATCGTGATAGTTTGATAAAACAGATCAGAAGGCTAAACTCAACATCTTTTTTGGAGTGTCTGAAAATGTGCAACTCCACATTTGAGATGCCAAAACAACCAAAGAAGCGTGGGATGGATTACGCACAGTATATGAGGCCAAAAAACAAGAATGTCATACTAAATTTGCGGAGTTAGTTACATACACTGAAGTTCAAACAGAATGAGAAAATTGAAGCTTTCTTAAGAAGAGTTATAGAGTTGAGGGCTTCACTTCTAGCCCTATGAGAAGTGGTCCTAGATGATGCTCTTTTTCCCACTATTCTGAGAGCACTCCTCTCTTTTACTTCATTTTTTTCACAACACTAAACATGACAGATAAGACAGTTAATTTTGACAAGCTGGTAAACCTACTGCAATAAGAGGAAGCCATGCATAATAAGGATGATGAAGAGGAGCATGAAATTTATTCACATCAAAAATGGAAAGGAAAAGGTAAAGGAAAACATAATTCTTATTAAAAGTCCCAACATCAAAATTAGTATCAACATCAAGGGGACAAACAACAAAAGAAGCAATGTCTAATCTATAAAAGAGGACATGACTTACAACATTGTTGATATAATACTTACAAGAAAGGTTCATCGAGAAACTTTGGACCTCCACAAAAAAAAATATCAAAAGGGGACATTCAAACTAGAATCAAGGGTAGAAAAAGGGGAACTAGAAAAGAAGAACCTAGTCAACAAGGAAATATTGTTGAACAAGAAGAACATTCAGATAATGAAGACTTCTAGTACACTGCTCGATCAAGGTGAACCCTCCACGCCATCTAGTGATGTCTGGTATGTTGATTCGAGAGCCACTTGACACATGACCAGACACAGAGACTGGTTTACTTCAACGAGGGACACGTCTTCGAAAAACCATGTTTCATTGGGAGATGATTCTTCATATACAGTCCAGGGGGTTGGGAATATTTCTCTACCCGTTGGTTCACACAACTATAGACTATCAGATGTCTTATATGTCCCTAGGTTGATAAATATTATAGTTTCAGTCAGTCAACTACTAGATCACAACCTGAAAATTGACTTTAATACTCATTCCGGAAATAAAATGTGTTTGATTCAAGATAAATCACGAGGCTCGAAAATATTACAAAAAGCCTCCAAAGTAGGATGCATGTTCCACCTTTATTTTTCCCATAGAAATGATCATGAACTTGTGGCTAATAACTCTACCTCAATACAGTTGTGGAACCAAATACTTGGTCATGTTAGTTTCAAGTATCCCATGACACATCACTAACGCAATATGGTACATGGGCTACCATCTCTTCAGAAGGATGCAGACAAGTGTCATCACTGCCTAGTAGGAAAACAACATAGAGCTTCACTCCAGAAGAGTACATATCGAGCTCATGGTAAGCTTAATTTGGTTCATATTGATCTTTGTGGTATGATGCAACCAAGACATTCTGGATTTTAGTACTTCATGCTATGTGTGTATGATTATTCAAGAAAAATGTGGATTTTTTTTCTTTGTAAGAAAAGTGAAGCTTTTGAATCCTTCAAGAAGTTCAAAGTAGTAGTTGAGAATTAAAATGGTCATCACATCATAACTCTTTTCTTAGATCAAGGGGGGGGAAATTAACCAGTAATGAGTTCAAAGATACCTACAAAATCACAAGATTCATCAATAAATGCCTCCTCCACACACACCGAAATAGAATGGTGTTGTTGAGAGAATAAATTATACTATAATGGAAATTTTGTGATGCATAATCAATGACTCTGGACTTGCAAAGACATTCAGGGTATAAGCAACAAAAACAACATTGTATTTTTTTAAACAGAGTGCCACAGTTTTTCTTGAAGGAGTAACACCACAAGAAGCATGGTCAAAGTGGAAACCAACTATTGCACACCTTAGAGTATTCAGGATCAAAGCAAGTATGCACATACCCAATAAAAAATAGAAAGAAATTGGACATGAAGTCATAGAAACTCATCTTCATTGGGTATAGTGAAAAGGACTCTTAGGTACAAATTGATGGATCCAAAGACTAGAAAAGTATACACCAACAAAAATGTTGAGTTATTTGAGAAGAAGGAAGAAGAGTATCCTCCTCCAGAATCACCTGATGTAGATTCTTCACCAGTTGTAAAAATTGAAGCTGATGTTCCCACAGATGATGAAAGTGATGATGGGGATGATGGTGTTGATCAGATAGAACCATAACCCATGGGAATAGCTCAGCATATGCCCAAGTGGTGTACTAGCACATTACGAGATGTAAGAATGGATGCTCCACCGGATACATCCATCCCTGGACCATGGAATCATAGTAAAGCAAGATAAGAAGTGAAATTTTATTTGATGAGTAGAGCTATTGAGTTTGATGAGCCCTCTATAGTCCAAGAAGCCCTACAATTAAAATCTTGGAAAGATACCATGGATTTTGAATATCAATTAGTAATAAAAAAATAACACTTGGTAGCTTTTTGATCTTCCACTAGGGAAGAAACCCATTGGATGCAGATGGATATTCAAAACAAAGTACGAAGTAGATGGGACAATGGAAAAGTATAAAGTGAGACTAGTAGCAAAGGGGTAAACACAAAAAGAAGGCATTGATTATGAGGAGACATTTGTTCCCACAACTAAGATCAAGACGATCAAGATGATCTTTGCCTCTAGCTGCACAGTTTGGATGGGGAAGTCCATCAGATGGATGTAAAAAGTTCCTTCCTGAATGGAGATTTACAAGAAGAAGTCTACATGACTCAACCTGAGGGATATGTAGTACCTGGTCAAGAAGCATAGGTATACATACACAGGAAATCTCTGTATGGCCTCAAATAGGCACCCTGGGCATGGTACATCAAAATTGATGAGAATCTCATACAACATGGATTTGTTAGAAATCCATACAATCCCAATATTTACCTCAAAAATCAGGGGGGGGGGAAGATTGTGATTGTTGTTGTCTATGTCGATGATTTAGTCATCATTGGCAGTTCAGTGAGGATGATCGATGCAATGAAGAAAGATCTTAATCGATCATTCAACATTACATATCTTGGGCTGATGCATTATTGTCTTAGATTGGAAGTATAGTAGAAAGAGAATCACATATTTGTTTCTTAGATGAAATATACCAAGAAAATGGTTGAGAAATTCAGGATGATGGATTGCACTCTGATTTCTACACCTATGGAGAAAAAATTGCAGTTATCTCATTCATATCCATCTCTTAAGGTAAATTTCCACTCTCTACCAACAATTGATTGGGAGTCTCATTTACTTGACCTACACTAGACAAGATATCAACTTTGCAGTAAGCTATCTATCTAGGTTCATGCAAGAACCTAAAGTGTGTCATTGGAAAGCAACAAGGTGCATTTTGAGATATCTCAAAGGATCGGTGGATCTTGGTCTAGAATATAAGAAAAATGATAACTTCTTCTTGTTAGGATATTCAGATTCAAATCATGCAGGTAACATTGATAACAAAAAATCCAATTCAAGATTTGTGTTCTTTATGGGATTTGGACTAATATCATTGGGGAAGAAAGAAACAACACTTTGTTTCTTGTTCTTCCATAGAAGCCGAGTATCATTCTTAAGGAGAAGCTATATGTGAAGTGATATGGACTACGTCGCATACTCAAAGGACTTGGAATACCACATGACAAACTGACCACAATGTCTGTTGACAATGAAGGTGTTCTCAAACTTGTTTGCAATCCAGTGTTTCATGAAAGAACAAAACATATTAAAGTACAAGTTCATTTCATATGCGAACATGTGTTGAAGCACAATATATAGCTTCAGTTTTGTCCAACAGCTGAACAAAAAGCAAATATTTTCACGAAGTCATTTGCATTTGACAAGTTTGAGTTGTTTAGAGAGTTCCTCTTCTCATCCCTTGAGGCAATGCAAAATTAATGGAGGGAATGTTAGGTTAATTTATGCATCATATTACCTTAAAATATTTAATTAATTAATAAGGTAATTAGTTGATAGATTGTTATATAGTTTTATAACAATATTTGTCATATTATTGCATAGGTTATATTGTTACGTAGTTGTAACAATTTTTTTTTTGTCTTTAATTATTGTTGCTTCCTGGATTTATTTTGGAAGTTTTTATACTTTTGATTGTACCTGTGCAACCCATTTCTTTATCTGCACATGGCTGTTCAATTCCTATAAGAATTGCAACACTCCTTTGTAATTTAAGTTGATTGATATTAATAAAATCTATCAGGCTTCTGCCCCTGTTGTTAAATTTACACAACTAATAGGAAATTTTCTTCTTACCTTCATCCCCTACTAATTGTTAGACATATAGGGTTTTGATTCTATTATGTTTAGTGTGTCCCTTATTTTTACTTCTCCATACATGGTTTTTTCTTTTCCATAAAACATTTTTCACACATTGTTACCATAGGAGGGAGATAGTTATAAATAGTGACATTCTTCCTCATCATGGAACTATTGTTACAAGAATTTAAAACTTATAGGTAGCTAGAATTCATTTTGAAGGGAAACAATTAATATGAAGTTTCTTCTTACCTTAATTACCTACTAATTATTAGACATATAGGGTTTGAGTCTTTTGTGTTTAGTGTGGCCCATCAGTTTTACTTCTCCATACATGGCATTTTATTTTTTGTCAAACTTTTTTTTGACATTGTTACCGTACCAGGGATATTGATGGAAATTAGTGACAGTTTCCCTCATCGCTAAACTATTGTTACAAGACTTCAACACATATAGGTAGCTATAATTCCTTTTGAAGGAAGTGGTTGACATAAAAGTTTCTTCTTACCTTAATTCCCAAACTAATTATTAGGCATATAAAGGTATGGGTCTCCTGTGTTTAGGTTTTGAGTTTCTTGTGTTTTGTGTGGTCATGAATTTTACTGCTCTAGCTATGTTCTTTTGTATTTTGTTATTTTATTGCTCCGAGTATGCTATAATATATTATTGTCATGTGTTTCAGCCCATTATGTGGATTTCATATTAATTAATTTTTGTATTGTTTAAAATCAGAATGAGGAATTCATTGTATTCCAGAATATACATCTGCCTTGGTATTTTTTAAAAATTTTTTTAAATAAATTTCAAACTATAATCTATAATAAGGGTTGTGACTATGATGGTGAGTTTTCATATCTAAGACAGATCTTGTATTAATATTAGTCTACATTAATAATTAACCACATGTAAATATTCTACGAAGCTAGACATATGAATGGTCTAGAGATGGAAGTATATGTTGTTTAGAGCTAGAAGTATGAATAGTTAATGGGAGATGGAAATATAAATGGTCTGGAGCTACAAGTATGAATGGTGTAGAAATAGAAGCATGGAATGTAAACAAAATAATAATGAAGATTCACCTACCTAATCCCTTACAATTATGTCCAATTAAACCATCATTTTGAATCCATAGGGTAAAGTTTAATCATCATTTGGAATGCATGCTATAATTAGATTCTTGTCAATTTATATTTTAATCACGAGGATGTGAAACCTTAGTCATAGATTGGGATCAATTCATACAACATAATCATTTAATAATAATATATTCATATATTTCATATGGAGAGGACTACACAAATAAATAGGTGAATACTCTCCTATAATCTAGGAGATAGTTACAACAATACGCCTCACAAAAAAATATCTACGTGAGTTGTTTTAACAACTCAACAAATAATGTACACACTAAACAATGTTTTCCTAACATTCCTCCCCTTAAAACAAACACGGGGAAAACCTACCTTTGTAATTGCACCTGCTCATGATCTGATGATTTTCACAAACCTCAAGTATGGTTTTGCAAATGGTTGACCAAAAACTGAGAATGGTGGTTTTGCAATTGGTTTACCACAAACCACAAAGTGATGGTTTTGCGAATGGATTACCAACAACCAAGAATGGTTGTTTTGCTATTGGTTTACCACAAACCACAAATGAAGGTTTTAAAGCGTTTTTACCTACAACCACATCATGATATGCCAAGTACTATTATCAAGCCTCATCACATCTCACTGTAGGAAATAACATAGGAAATTTTGTCAAAATTTGCTACTTGTACATACATAGAAAAAACTGTCATAATGGAAATGGAACATTTGGATCATGTTCCCCCCTCACTGTAAAATTTCCACTTATTGAATGCTGCAAACTGAAGCAAACACATGACTGAAAAAATGCCACCAAATCATCTGTGTGGCCCTGTCGTTGGTGACTGACGAGAGGTCGCTAAATGATCTCCAACCTCCGTTTTCCTTCATCATCCAATATCATGCTACTAGCTGAATGAATTTTACTTTTGAGGATCAATGGTTACATACCTTACTCGAACTTTGGATTCCACCAAAAATGTGTTTGTAAGGAATTTTTTTTTAATTTTTTAGACTTTTGACAGTACACTTTTTACAGTGACATTGACTGACAATACTTTGAACAATGAATTAAGACATTGACTATATGGCTTTACTTAGACACAATGATATATTGACCAGATTTTACTAGAAAAAACTTATGACTTGACTCACAAAGGTGCTCAACACTACAATGACCAACTATGACATGATGACACACAAAACAATAACTAAAAATAATGTTTAATGTATTGTGATAACAATGACAATCATATTGCAAACAAATACGATAATAGCTTAGTATTGGAAAACTTTATACCAGTGACTCACAACAAATTTTTGAAAATGAAAATGGCATTTCGCTGACTCATATGTCACCTCCTCTCATAACTAGACTTCAACCGAATTGAATAAATCACTATATAAATTTTCTTGACTCAAATACTTTGAATAGTCATGACACATTTGACCACATCCTATTAAAACTAAAACTAAAAATAAAAATTATCGACTTAAACTATATATAAACGAATATATACAAAACTATAAACCACTAAGCAATACTCATTTGATTTAAGTTTTAGAAAAATAAAAATTACTAACTGCAACGATTGATGGTGGCATGTTGAATGTACACCTGAGTTGGCCTAATGGTGAAGAACATGTGCTCTTGAAATAGAGGTCACAAGTTCAAATCCTGTAGGGGGTAGGGTATGTACGCCTCATTTGAAGCAAAGTTAGTTTCCTCCCGCATATGAGTATGAGGTAGTCCCATATGCTATAAGCCGCTTGTAGACCCAAAAATAGGCCGCCCCACGGGATCGTGGACTGTAAAAACCTATTATCATTATTATTATTAATGGAGCAATGGAAAATTTATACAACATGCAACACAAAATATGTGGATAGGTGTCAAATGTTGCATAACAACCACATGAAAACTTACAAACCAATGCACTGTATTCTGTAGAACACTTTCTTTATGGAAACCTCCAACGCTGTAGAGCGAACCAACAAACAACTTAAAATCATGCGAAATCATATGGCAGAGGCACCAAACTTAAAATAAACGGTAGATAAAATTTGATTGGTTGGACTAGAGGCAAGGCTTGAGCTTTGTAATTGAATTGTTTCAATACTTCCATGTGATGGTAAGTCTCACAACAGTTCCCCAGGTATGCAGTTGTAATCACTAGGTTGTGCTAATTGATGGACCGATTTGAATGGCCTAGAATTTTTTTGTAGAAGCCACAATGAGTTGCAGTTGAGAAAATTAACTCACGATAGGATTGTGTTGTCAAACCTGAGCTGGTTGGATCAATAGTGTATAGGTTTTCGCAGGACCCATGACACCCAATGCTTATTTGATGACGATCCATCCAAGCAAAGAGACAGTCGATCTAATTCACCATGGATCAGAATCGTTGAATGAAGACATTCAGGTTTTGTGAAGTCTAAATAACTAAATGCAAGGAGCTCAGGAGCCAGACATTTGTAATGCTTTCAATATTATTCTTAATTATTTCCCAATTGCACAATCATGATCTGATCTGATAGAATTTAATAGGAAAAATAAACGAGAACTGAAAAATAAAGTTTGATATTTTCCTAACTCAATATGCTCTCATGAATCTCAGTGTTCACACTGACAAGACCATAGACCACTTTGACATATTTCCCATCAAATCTGCCTTGTATTGATAACTTCGCAGACTACAATTATTCTGATTAGATGTCCAACAAAGAGACTGTTTTTATTCTAGATGTGTACACAAAGAGAGTTGGGTAAGATCTTGCACAAAAGTCAATTGATCTCTGATCTCATGGATACAGATCTAAAACACCAAATCCATAACCTTCGACTAGGGAAATAGAAGTTGCATGGTCGTGTACTACTGTACGGGTCTGAATCAAAGACTGCTTCTATTTCACTATGTATGTAGATGAAAATCACTGTATCCTTTAGGCGATGGAGTCATCCCACACACAATATACTTAAATCAAGAGACGACCCGTTCAAAAACTATTGTGCTTCCATCACAAAGAAGATTACCAACACGCTCTGATACCAAATCATAGATTTGGATCAGTTTGCACAACAGAATCACTTAATAATAATATAATTTTATATTTCATATGGAGAGACTACACAAATAAATAGGTGAATACTCTCCTATAATCTAGGAGATAGTTACAACAATACGCCTCACAACAAATTATCTACATGAGTTGTTTTAAAAACTCAACAAATAATGTACACACTAAATAATGTTTTCCTAACACTTAGTTGTTGGGACAAAGATGGAATATGGTTTGCAATGTCGTCAAAATGTTGTTCTTAAAAGGTTTGACCATTTATATGATATATTTTATTATAAGGTAAAGAAAACTAAGTTTTACCAAAATTATGATTATAGTTTCCTACAACAATATCCTTTCCAAAAGTTACATCATTTTCATTATAAAATTGTTTTCTAGGTAGTAGAATATACAATGAATTAAGAAAAAATAATATAAATAAATTTAATATTACACAACATTTATCTAATATTTAGTATGGAAGAGCGAAAGAAGTTACATTAGAGTTGACAGAACCTAACCCTTCTAACTATCTGTTAAGGGCATGAGGAGAAATTTTTTACATGAATGAAAATCGATTTGCGCGATTTGAATGAATCTAACATACAAGATAATCCTTTTGTTTGCATCCCCTTGCATGGTAGGTAAACCATTATTATAAGATTATGAATATATACCAATTTTTTTTTTTTTGGGAAAGGATAAGGAGAAAGGAAGAATAATCCCATGGACGTGGTAAGCCACACCCATCTACTTGTATTTTTTCAGGATGATCTTGGGGGGACAAATTTATAACAATAGAGAATTTAATAAGAGGAAGAGATGATTATGTTTTTTTAATTATGGTAAATAGTTTTGAAAAGGGACATAACTGGTAAAAAAATCTGAATCGCCAGAAAGGGCAATGAGAAGAACAGAGAAAGGACAAATCCGGATTACAGAGAGGAGACAAATGGAGCCAAACTCCAAAACACAAAAATGAAACAGAGCAGAGAAAGCAGCCAAGTGCAGCGGACAAAACAGCAACTAAATAACAAAAAAATAGCAAAAAAAATAACAGCAACAGTCACTTAACACAGGATCAAACTGCAAACTAAATCTCTGGACCAGGCTTATTAAGACCCAGAAAGCATGTGGAAGGGTAGTGTCCTTGATTCGAATAGGGCGAAGTGACTGGTTTGACAAGCGGGTACTGTTTGCCAGAATAATGCATGCAATTTAAATCCAACTAACCAGTACGGCTTCCAAGTACGGTGGATTTCTATCATGCTCCAAGATCTTTCAAGCTATCTGCGATGGCGTATGATAATTCCAAAGGGTGTGAGATGTGTAGGGGTGTTTGCCAACTCCTCGTTCGCCAATACAGGGCGGGAGGAAGAGCTAGGTTGAGTTAGTTACTTTGACTATGTAATATACGATCAACAAAAAAGGATATATGATAGAGAGATAATATATAAGATAATCTAGATATATAGAGATAATATATATATATATAATATATTAATATATAACATTAAACATAAAAATTTACTCTTGTGCTAAGGATTATACTGTATTAAGAGTAGTTAGATGTTCAAATATAAAAAAAGAAAATGAAGATGCAAATATGTTATGAAAATTATTATATGTTAATTAAATTTACATATAATTCTAGTGAAAATGGGCGTTTAATAAAAAAATTGGAGCAGAATCGATAGCAGACTTATTAAAATATGGGAAAACAATATTTTTTTTAAGATAGATGGGTGGCGTTACTGTTTTTGAAGAAAAAAAATTTGGGGTTTAAACTTCAATGTAGAGGAATTTACTATAACCTTCAATGACCATACTATGTCAAAGGAGTGAAAATACATATGATTTAAGATTAATGAAATTTTAAAAAACTAAAACACTGGGGAAAAAAATCGTAACAAATACATACTCAGTCTTGTAGAGAGTTTTAGAAGAAAATGCGAAAAAAGTAGAGATAGTATAAGACCATAGATAATTAAAAAAGGGAAACAAAGGAGAAACCATAACCCCTTAACCTAGGACAGGGTGGCCATTTGCGGTTAAGAATATTTTCTGTGTGATGGTTTAAGTTTGTGACTGTTTTTAGGGAGTTGCATAAACAAGATGATCCATTATCAAAAGGGGAAGAACAAGATCATTTCAATCTACTATTTTTTGTACAATATATTATTTTTTGTTATCTCAAAGTGCTAAAAAATATTTTAAAAAATGGCTAAGGACATCATGGGTGATTACAATGTATTAAAAGCCACCATTTTCGAGAATAGAAGAAGGGGATGATAGATAGAATGGGAGTGGTTTCTTACAGATTTTTTTTGAACTCATTCTTACAGGTATGCCAACTGAGGACCATACACAACAAATGAGAAGAAAGCCCAAACACATCCTACAAATAAAAGAAAGAAAAATTAAATGTTAGTTCAACCATTTGCTCATTTATTTATATCTGAAGGAGATTTATGTGGATGAAAACTCCATTGAATACAAAGAAGAAAAACAAGAAATAAATAGTCCTTACTCATGAGGAGTCCAATGAATAGGATAAATAACATCTATAATCATGGAAAGAATTGAGGGATATAAATAGAGGTGAGGCAAAGAACTGTACCCAAAGAAGGGAAGAGGCTATTTAATATACACCAATGAGTTGATCCGAGTAAAGAAAAGGGAAGCCTATAATTGAATATAGAAGTTGAGAATCAACCACATCCACCACATGAAAGTAGAGAATTTAAATATGTATTATCTTTTTCTAATGATGAAAGGATTATTAAAGAAAGAGAAAATAAATATTCTCCTAAAAAAAGCATTAAAGGAGAAGGATTAGACCATTCAAGGACTCAAAAATCTAGATACTATGGAGGAAATCACTCAATAAAATGAAAATCCACCACCAAACCAAAATGAAGTTATAGATATAGAATATACTAAAACACATTTTAGTCTCCACCATACTGTTGATTCAGAGGGAAGTTTTGAAGAGTCGATCAAACAACCTAAAATCCATCTACTACACATAAGGAGACTGCATAAGCAGCCACCCAGACAGACATGATCCAACTTCCATTTTTTATACATATTGTTACAAAGAGAAGCATCAATCTAGAAAAAGAATTTATCTGGTAGTAAAAAAATAACCAAATTTGAAAGAGAATATGAAGAAATAAGAAAGATACGAAAACCTAGGAGACAGATAGAAAATACTTAAAAATATGAATGCAAATAACAATTGACAAGAATGCAATAATAAAATGGTTATAATTGATTATGAACTTGAATCAATTGAATTCAAATGATGGGAAAAATAGAGGTTTTGATTTTATTACAAGAATGAAGGTAAGAAGATAGTTCACTATTCAATTGTTTCCTCTCACATGACCTCCAACATCCTATTTAAAGAGTTACTACCAAATTTCTACCAACTAATAGAGTATCAAATACTCATGATTAAATTGAAAACTGATAGGACATACAAGTATACACATTTGATTGCATTTAATAACATTTTTTCTAATAATATTGGAAGAGGTAGTTTCCCCATACTATTTAAATTAAAAATGTAACCCTCTTTTCCATAAAAAGTTTAATGAATGTTGGACGCACAATGGACTAGAGGCGGGGGTGATTCAATCCTTTACAACTTTAAACAATTTCATATTTACATTCTTAAATCATAAACATTCAAACACTTAATGGTGCACAACGCATACAACATACATTCAAATAAGCATGAACATGATGCAGCCTAGAATTCACCCAATATAAGCCCGTGAAGCATTGGCACATCACTCAACCTATACTGAGCCCTCACTCGAAGCGTGAAAGGTACCAAGTCTCTCTTTCGGGTTCATGTTATATGATGTTAGCATGATGAAGACTTAAGGCATTCAGATCTATGACTAATGTATCCTTCTACAGTGCATGTTCAGATCTAGATCTAGAGAATAAACAAACTTAAAAGATAACCATGATGAAATAAAACATGCAATACTGAATTATAACCATGATAAAACTTTGATTCAGTCCATATCTTCATTATATTAAATCAGTAATACACAGAAGCTTCCTACAATAACAATAGTATACGTTCATGCACGTATCAAATTTGGTAGAATAATCTCACTATAACACAATTCTCACACTCTCTCTGCTACATAGTTCAATACATATTTATATGGGTGGGGAATTTCCCTTCACTGCCTTAATCTAATCCCAAAATAGGTCACATGCAATTATTAGCCAGCGTTTTGTTTAAAAAATAAAGCTACACCTACAGGCGCTAACAGTAGATACTTTAGTTAAATGAACAATAGGAGATCTATTCCGGTGCTGTGGTCCATGTAAAGTGCTTTGTAGTTGATCCTCAAAAATGCCAATGCATGTGCACAAGGTATGTGACGGTTGTGTTCTCGACGCTATCTCCAAAAATAGATCTCATCGTAATAATGGCCTTAAGTCCCAAACCTGTTTCTGTTCTTCGCGCACTCCTTTCTGATACTTGCAAAAACCTTTTGTAATTTATTTTCAAGTGCAAGAGTGCTGACTGATCAACATTTACCACCACATAGTGGACCATTTCACCCCGGAAATGTGTTCAAAAATGAATCAAAGATATTAGAAGAGGAGAATAGAAAGAATTTGTTGAATAAAAGAATGTCTTTACACTGCAAATTAGTTTTACTTCAAAATAAATAACAAGTCAGGATATTATTATTTTATCTCCGCCTCTAAGGTCTACGAGTCATTGAGAGTGGCCCCTACCTTCTCTAGAATATCCAACTGCAATTGACTCTAATTTCATCCCCCCTTGAAATCTCTCCTTATCATCTGTAATCACAAACAAAATTTGGACATGTCAGTCTTCTCCTTCCAACAAGTGCCATATTTTGGGATGAGTTTCCCAAGCTCATTCTAACCTTCTTGTTGGGTGGTTCTGAGATATAAAGGGCCCTGTGGATTCGTCTTAACAAGTGATAATCATTATGTGTGACCCAATGATCATCATTCATGTCCTTAGGACTCCTTGTCTTCCAAATGGTCATGTCCTTATAACGGCCTCGGCGCTATACAAATATTCACGCTTGATCTGCCTTTTCGTTCATCTACAAGCTCGAAAAAAACTCTTAATACGATGAAATATTGTCACGTCACTGAAGCATTCTCCCCCCACTTTGCTCATTACTAGATCTTGAGTTCTTACATACACAAGTTTCATCTTCAAGCACTAAGTCTACCAATGTACTTACGTAATGTATTTCCAAGGAAACTCTTAGGTACCTTTATCCTAATGTGGATTGGCCTTCATGAAATTGTCCCCAATCTCCTCCTACCATACTAATCAAAAACCTATTCTACAACCAAATCTCTTCCTGCTTTAGGCGCCCTATTTCCTCATCCTTAGTCTTGATCCCCCTCCCTTAGCAACCCTAATTGTGAAACTTTATCATATTCTGTCAGGACAACTTCTATCGAGACTTCACCACGATGCTTACATGCTCATCTGACATAAAGTAGGGTTTAAACTATTATGTGCTAGCCTGAGGTGTCATTTTTCAACCCCTTATACGCCAGATCCTCACACACATCACGTTTTGTTCATCCATGTGCATTGCATCGACATCGAAAATTGTTTCCTTAAGGGTGGCACCGGTGCCAATCTTTATCCAGTACTTCCGAGCCATACAACTCCTTTTGTGGCATTGTGCTCTAACGTGTGCGGAAATTTACTTTGTCCCTAGCGTAGCCCATTTTGGTGGAATATATTACCCCACTTTTTCTTCTTGATCTAGGTTTTTTATGAACGTTGGCTTCAGATTTGAAACTTAGGTTGATGGGTCCTGAGAAACCTCGGTTGTTTCTCAACTGCCCATTTTTTCTCCTCTTCTCCATCCTTCATTTCTTTTCTCATCCTTTGTTCTTCCCGCCCGTTCGTGGAGTGTAGGAGAATTGGATCAGACTTTCCTCATAAAAATCTTCTGCTTCCTAATCCACTTCAATTCCTTTTTTTTTCTCAGTTGTCTCCTTCTAGGAAGATTGAGGTATCTATGCACTGATTGCGGGGTACCCACCTAGGGTCCTTGTTATCCTAATACCTCTTTTAAAATGGCACTCTCCTTTAGACTACTTCCAAGTCCTCATCATCCCCGTGCTTGTTTCTTATTTGGTGTAGTTGCACACTCAACTTCTTCCTTTATTTGAGGCTGTCTTCTACCCTGAATGCTTCCAAATAACCACTATCCTCATGCTCTTTTTATTCATTATCTACTTGAAAATTGTTTTCTATGATGGGCTTGGATGTTGGAATATTTCTATTATAGCTACCTTTTGTGGCCTAAGAGCGCAATCATTCTCCACATACTTAGTGTTCTCATCTTGGGTTTTGAGTTGCAGGTACACAAGGGTTGCTCCGGTTCCCCACCTACCAAGATTAAATGTTTCTATGCTTATAATATCATAAATAATCCTTTCAATTTATGGCATTCCACCTTGGATATACATACGTCTTTCTTAAGGGAAGTAGTCACATCTACCTTGTCTGGAGTGGAAGGTTAGGCCCTCACACATCTGAAACTAGTGAAATGATGCCTAGCAATATCTTGTTGTGAAGGCATATTTAAGTTTGCAACCATGGGCTCCAGCCCATCATTCCATTCAAATCACGCAATGCAAAAACTTTGGTAGACCAAACTAAAATTCCTTCCCCACCACTGAGGAAATCCTTGGGTATGCACACTCTTATTTGAACGTATGTATATTCTATCATAACCACATCTCCACCCTGTTTCTTGAATGGTCCCTGATTGATCCCTCACACAATTTTTGCCAAATCTTTTCCTAGGTGACTTGTGTTCTGTGGGGTATTCCCAAATCCGCCTGTGGCCCATCAGTACCCCAATCTCCATAATACTAAATACTAACTTATCCTACACGCCAAACTTATTCTATCACATGTCTGTCTTCTTCAATGATGTCTTTGGCTATTGATCTGTATATGTAGACCACTCATGAACATCTTCTTTGTGACGTGGGAACCATAGTTTTGTTACCTGCGACCATCTCTTGGTCCTTCATCTTGTATTTATAAGATGTGGCAACTCTCTGACCGACTGGTTACTTTTTAGTTTTGTCATGTCCATGCCATGTGACCTTTATATACCCCCTCTCTTTCCTTGGCCAAGAGTGTGGCCTTATCAGTTAAATCCCTATCCAACTCCACCTTGAGGCCCTAGTCCTATAAACTATTGAAATCCAAGTAGTTGGATTCTTATCCTCCATCTCGACAAGTAAAAGAATCCTCATGGATCTCTCTCATCAACCCAATGATCAAATGTTTACACTATCAAAAAGGCGCTCATATAGCTGGTAGAATTTTACTTCTACTTCAAAATCAACCAAACTTCTCACGCCCATACCCCGCGTCATTGTATACTGACATAGATAAATCCCTGGCAGGGCGCGTATTCATTTTTGTGCTCTCACACACATAAGCTCTTATTATTACCCTTCTTTTTTTATGGTTATAATATGTGATTTACATTGGTTGATAGGGGAATCCCATTCTTGTCCCACAATCAAGCCTGCTAAGATACACATTTCTGAGAAATTACACTTGAGAAATTTCTTAGGCCACTTCATCAACCTTCTTCTTCCCTTTTTCTCCTGTTGTTGGTTCTTTCTTTGTGCCATTTCAAAATCTCTCTTTTCTTCTTCCCTCTATAACTGAGCAGTTCGAAACCCTAGTTTAAATATATGTGGACCGAGTGAAATCACAGGCCCTAGGTGTGTATTATAAGAAAATGTTTCTTCGTTCAAACCCTTCACACCTATGGGAACACAAGATCTCCTGCACACAACCCTTCTCTCCAAATCTGTTTCACATCTTCACACCTTACATGATTGCTCGGCGCATTCGCCTTACCTTTTCAAATTATCATCAATTCACGGTAAAAATGCACTCACCTCCCATCCTTGTATAAAATTTTCAAAATTTAGTGCCTTTTATTGCTCCTCCACTACTAAGAATCCTCTCATTAATTGAACATTTTTCCTTCTTTCTACATGTACATCTTTATCCAATCTTAAACCATTTAGCTGCAGAATTATCTTCAACATGCTTCCCTGTCCTGAGTACGCATCATCACTAACGCCTTCCACCGGTAGTCGTCCCGCCTTTGCTTATCCTCATGTTATATACTTTTGTCTCATTCCTCTCTACCTAGAGTCCATGTTTCCAGAAGCAATCTCTTGTGTTTTTTTCTCAATATCTTCCACCTGAATAACACCCGTAGATAGTACCCTTCATGTGGACTTTATTTTCACTAGTCCTGTATGTTGATCTCAATAACCGACCCCACCACTAAGGTTGTGCGTCCTCTGCACATAAAAATTCTTCAAATAGTATTATATTTTGCGGCGTACCGCTTAGTACACATACAACACCAAATAATTGGACAAAGCATAGTCCACAAAGAACAAAAACCATAGTACATGCATAATCCATGCTTGAGGATCATAGGGTGTAGTCTATGTGGCAATCATGTATTCATCCAATAAAATTGTGATATCTCATTAAGAAAATGCTTGCCTATCCCCATGTCAAACTTAAAGGACATCCCTACCTGTAATAATATTTTCCAAAGAATCTGGTTGTTGTAGGCCACTGTACAATCCCTTTGTAGCACTACGTCTTCTTCCCACCTGTTGTCATGTAATCTTGTAAGGTATGATGTAACGTGATCTATTCTGCGTGCAGCTAAGTGAAATAGGACCCACAACTCTCTATCCCATTTCTCAAATGGATTTGCATTAGTAATAGTGAGAGGCAATTTAATCTCATTGGCCTAGTTTCCAAGACATTGACAAGGGATCACAAATAGGGGTTAAATTTTGACCTGCCACCATATTCCTGTCAAACAATTTTCAGGTGAATTAAATTTTTTAATACTGCCCTTCAAAAACACAAATACTGTTTTCATAATTATTCTATATTATTATATTTTTTATAATATCATTTATATATATATATTTATAATATTTATATACAAAATCGATATAAAAAATGATGGTCAAGTTTTAAATATTTAAGTTACGTGGGACGGTTAGATCAGATATTTACTAGTATTTTTACGTCTAAAATCACAAAAATGTCTAAGCGACCGTCAAATTTAACCCTTGATCACAAGCCTTACAACATTCCCTTGCAATCTTTATAGGTCTCCCACCATAATCCAGCAAGTGAATCTTGCACTCAGCCATGGCATATCTACATAGTGGCC